>DWDW01001780.1:0-11079 GCA_018245635.1 Mimoniades versicolor eupheme | reverse complement strand
CTGGGGAAATGCCAAGTTAATCTTTAATACTGGTACGTTACGCAATGACGATAACAGAACGTTTTCAAATATCATTATGAATCATTTATCATTATGAAAACACCATCTCTTTGTTATTTCTAGCGCTAAACATCTGTCGTAACCTTGTCGACTAATGGAATTTCCAGGTGGGAAAATTATCTCCAGCGTCCACTGTTCTTTAAATAAACTTTCTTACGCGCCAGTTTGCTTATATTATTAATGGTAAATAAAATAATAAAAGAAAGAAATCATGTGAAAAGTACTCAGGTAAAGATGTACGTTGGTAGCTAGTTAGCAATGTGTCCGCCGAAAGCGGGGATCAGATCAGGCCGCTTCAATTTCTTGCGGAAAACACGTCAGTTGATGGTACTACGGCTTAAGTGTCAAGAGAAAGCGACTATTTTACAATAGATTGAAATAAAAATTAGTTTTATTTATTTCGTAAGCTTCGTCATTATTTCCAAATGTTGCATTATATTTACGTTTTTAAACTCCATTCCTTTAGTGTAAATATTGACTTTCAACAATTGTTCCTAGAAGAAAGCTGCAATAAGAACTGATAAATGTTTTAATTAACTTTCTTTTATTTTAAACTTTATTCATGTTCATTTTGACATATATACGCACCGAAAATACGCTAGTGTAAAAGAACCCTAAATGTCACCTAGACCAGTTAAGTAATTCTCACAAAATGAGCGAGACCACGTCAACCATCGCACACTATTATTGTGGAGACTGATTTATCTACTATGACATAGCTTACGATTAATAAACATGCGGTATATAATAATGTTACGAGTTTTATTTCAAGTCTTTTTTCAACTTCAAGTTTTATTTTAAAAATATCAAAGTAAAATTCAAATACCTTCGAATGGATTGTAAACAAAAAATCTGTTAGTATTCAAATCGCTTCTGCTCACGAATCAAAACGCTCCCTATGGCATAACGGATCCGAAACGTCGACCTGCGGAAATTGGCCGAGTCTGCGAATTAAAGCGGGCGATACACGGAAAGAGGATTTCACAATTAGGCCGGAACCACACAGTGTACATTGCATATTGAGTTACCTTGTTGTTCAGCGGGCACGACTCGTCACTAAACAAGCTTTGATTTTAATTTTAAAAGGCTGCTGACACACTACATAGTTATAAATTTAAAATAATATTCTCTAATATGTGGGTAGTCTGTTAATTTGACCTTGAGCGTCCCCATTCTGACACATGTTGCCTACTTTGTAATCCCAATCGTTAACAGATTAGTACTAGAATATATATATATGTACATAGAAGATAGATCGAAAATGTAAACTGTAGATAAGCTGAACTATTATTAAAAGTGTGTTACGAATGATATCACTGTAATAATGGCGATATTCTTGAGGGCAAAGAAGTTTCAATGTCTTCTCGTGTATCAGATTATAGACATACTCGTACAAGTTTTACTACGATAATCTAAATAGAAGGTATTGATTTTAATTTTTTTTTGTATAATCTGACGCTAGTTTGCTAAGCTAACAGTTTGAAAGTACGGTCGCATCCTTATTTTTAAGTGTCCTTGCTGGAAAAGCGTAGCAGCCATATTGATTTTTTTCAACGTATCATCTACATAACAGCTGACTACAGCATTTTTTACTTTTTAAATTAAAACATTATATAACTGACGTACGTGATGTTTTTCTCTTTTTGGTGTAAAAAACACTAACAAATTAAACGACGTAATGGATTTATTATGTAAATTATAAAGATAGCTATACAGCCAGAAAGCATCTTTTATTTTTCGAAAACATCATATTGATTTATGAAGGCTCATATGTTAAACTAGAAAAGCTAGGTATTTTATATAAATGTTGAATTTACAAAACCCTAATCATCGTTCTAGTCTTACTAATATCTCAATTTAATTTCTACAATCCAGTTTAAACTTAAAAATATAATATTGGTAATTTAAAAATATAATATTGGTGGAAATTTAAAAATATAATACATTGTACTGACTTTTTAAATTTTGCTTATCAATAACAACTTTGTAGAGATTAGAATAGTTGGAGAATAAATGATATTACTGGACTATGATTATTTTTGTGATGGTCATATTATGGCTTATAAAAACTTGCGCATCACACAGTCGTCAATGCTTATAATTTAGAAACTAAAGAAACTCGTCAAACTAATAAACTGGAAACCGTAACAAAATTGTACTCGTAACTCAGTTTGAAATTTCCTAAGTTTGAATGGGGTTCTAAATTATATTGCATTTTCCATCTCCGCGAAGCTGTTATGATACTGATCAATTGTTGAAATTGAACCATACTCGAATTACAATGGCGGCCACAACTTTTAGTGTTCCTTTTATTGCGCGCCCCTAAAATGCTGCTGCGAATTAGCCCCTAAACTGACGAGTAACTAACGTGGTGATTAAAGATGCTTTACTGTTTTCTAAGGTGTTATTTTTCTTTTATGTAGGTTACTTAAACGCAACCGTAACTTGAGCGTTTAAATGTTAATAAAAAGAGGTTAAATTATTGGTACTACACTCTTATGCCTATTTCTTCGGAGTTCAATGGCGTGATGTTACTTTTTACTATAAAACATTCCATGAATATTCACACATATATGATTAACTATCCGCTATTATATTATATATATTGTTGTTGAATTAATTTTTAAAAATAAAGTTAAATAACACAATTATTGAAACAAAAAAAAATCGACTGTGAACATTATTTGGCAATACTATGTATAATACAAAGACATTAATTATTGTCATCGAAAATAAATCGTAACATATTGCAGACTTACAGTGGTGAAAGTTTGTAAAACTATAAACTGCGCTTTATAAATAATCAACGGAGAACGAAATAAGTCACTGAAATAAGTAAAAACGTTAAATCTCTATGTGAGCTTCTGCAAATTTTAAAAGTATCTGATACACCTATTGGCCACAAATCCGGAACTCCACATATCCTGTTTAGATCAGTGTGGACACTTATGTTCCACGTTTTACGCAGTGACGTAACAGACAGTTCAGCAACGGGACGTAAAAGTATTGTGGCTAAACAAGGCCTGGTGGAAACGCTCAGGAATTCTCCATTATCAGCTTTATCGTTTTATTGAAAATAGGGAACACGGTTCGTGTCTCGTTTTTATTACCGGCGGCATTTTAACACCGCAGGTCGTAAAGCGAGTAGGAATCTAAAATGAGACTCGTCGCCATGTATCTGATCGGACACGCGTAAACCTCCCCTGCTCAACTTATAAGTGGGCTTTTAAATTTTATATTATATATCTCATCATACCACACCCCGACACCCTGTACAAAAAGATTTAGTCCAACTTAGACCTAATTTGAAAGTGAAATTTACTTCGATCAAGTAATTTACTTTTCATTTGTTTTATATAAAAAATTTACTATGCCTTTCAATAGATGAAGAAAAATGCGTATAATGACTTGTGCTACAAGTTTTGTCAAATAACATCATCATCATCATCATTATCATTATCATCACCATCATCGTCATCATCATCATCATATTCATAATCACCGTGGTCGTTATCATAATCATCGTCATCATTATCATCATCATTACCATTATTATCATCATCATCGTATTCATCATCACCGTGGTCGTTATCATAATCGTCGTCATCATTATCATCATCATTACCATTATTATCATCATCGTCATATTCATCATCTCCGTGGTCGTTATCATAATCATCGTCATCATTATCATCATCATTACCATTATTATCATCATCGTCATATTCATCATCACCGTGGTCGTTATCATAATCATCGTCATCATTATCATCATTATTACCATTATTATCATCATCGTCATTTTCTTTTATTATTCCAATTTTAATTAGGCATCCGGCTGAACTATAATTTCGCATATCAGTAATGACACAAACATACATGCATCTGTTCTATTAAGTGTTGATCACTGTAGGGTACGCTCTGCCTAATTTAGGATTACATACTCGTACGTATATGCTTGTGTTATATTTCTTCATTGAAACAAAAGTCGTTGTATTAGATATCTGGTAATCTGGTAAAAACTGGTAACAACTGCTACTGACTCGATTAGACTGGACTACTTCATGGTTTCATCTTCTGCTATACAGCAATAGCATAATGGAATTGTTAACAATTCTTAACCAAAAAATACTAACTCTCGACTCTCCGTCCTCGTAAAAACAAAACGAGTAAAAAAAGCCAGCGGAGTAGATATATCCAGTTAGAAATCAGGTTAACTGGTGTTAACATTTTCCATACATTCGGCGAAATATGACATGCCATTCATAATGCAAACGCAATTGCGCTGATTGAGCTGGAATGGCGTTACCAAATTGGTTTATCGATTGTGTTTTCGGTTAAACGATATTAATTAGATCATTGCAACAACCTCGTAACAGTCATTTAGTTTAATTTCAATTGGTTGATATACATATGTACGTTTTGGAATGTTACAGGGTTATCTGATCCGAAAAGCGGAAATTAAATGCCGACTCATACCTGCATCTTTACAAAGTTATAGACATGTATAGAATATATGTATATAATATATAGCAATATATGGAATATATAGAAGTTATAGAATATAAAGTAATAGTTATAAATATAGAATATAATATATTCGATTTCCTCATTGGTCGAGTCCTTGTAAGCGCGGCAGCCGATCATGAGGACTTGGGTTCGAAATGTACTTTTTTATCTTAGATTTTCTCTTTAAAATTTCTAATAGTAGCTTTTTAGTAGGAGTATAAATAGTGATTTTCTAGTAGTACGTCTTATTTTTCAATTCTTTCGCTTACACATTTTATTATACTTATATTGAAACCCACTTATAAATGTATAATGTTTTGTATACAACTTGTGTTTATGCGTTTAAAATAACAATAACAATGAGTTATATATATACAATGCTGTTCTAACTAGTTCAATTATTAAGTTAGCTAATTAATTTAGAAAAATCCAACATCTATACATTGACATATCTAAAACTTGCTTAATTTCAAACAAAACCGGCGATCATCAAGCTTTTTACAAAAACAAAAGCTCAGCCCAAGAAATAAACAGTTCAAAAAAGACAATCCAAGTTTGGGCAGACGAAGTTTTCTAATATTCTCACAACCCAATGTAATCCGGCCCTCCAAAATTCGCTGTCAATAACGATCTTGTCTCACTGCAAACGATTAACTAGAAGCTTCTAAATTGTTCCAGTAGTCGGTGATCTGCGTTGGGCTGAATGCTTGGGAAGACTTCTCATAAAAGACATACAATATAGAGTACAGCGTGACAGTAGAGGTTGTCACTACAGATGTCGCCAAATGATTATGGTACCAATAAGACGAAGAGAAATAATTAGGACATTAATAATGAATAATTTCATTATTACTGTCCTAATTAAATAAAATATTTATGTTACATAGATAAAATATGTACGAGATAATATACGTGTGAACAAATTGACTAAAAGAAAATCATGGACTGTACATTATATTTTTATCCCTCTCGTGCCGAATCATTTTATAAAACGAATATAAAACAACATTGTTCAACGAAACGCAGTATGTACTTATCTTTAATGTCACTGGAAATAAGCGTGGGTTGTTTATCACGAAATAACAATATTATGCACGAATTATTATACGAAAATAATATCTGTTAAAGTTAACTGTTACTATTATCATTATATGTATAATCGTCGCGTCATGTCCATTTCGGTGTAGGCAGACAGCGCCGAGTGACAAATATTACCTAATTACGAGACCAACATATTTATTTATTTATTTATTCGGTAATCCAACAGCGTACGTAAAAAATAGTAAAGTAGAATTAAATTTAATATAATTTAATTTATCTTTATTGTGTATTCATAACTTCTTATGCACGTCGGTTTTGCTAGATTTTTAACGCTACCTTCCAGCCATTGTCAGATCTATTTGGTCTAAACAAATTTTCATCTTGTTACTTGTCAATTGAGTTGTTGATAAGTAGGTACGAGCCGTAATATTATTTGCTCGTTCTTTGTCAGACCAGTCTATTAAAAGGGCTTGCGGAACGTAATTTTGCATGAAAGAAATGATAAACTTTTTGTGCAAGTCGTCGGTTTCGGAGCGATTAGATTAAAGGCGCATTAATGAGGCATACGCACTGATATCACTTTTTCCCTCCGTATTATTTCTTCCCTGTCATATTTCTACTGGTGTTCAATCTGTTCGGAGGATGAGTTTTCTCGTAAAAAAAAAGGCAGCTAACATCTTACCTAAACGTGAGCAAGAAATGAAGATATCTATCGACATTGCTTCTCTTCTATCATATATTCATATTTTTAGTCTTAGTCCACTTTCTTATTCCACTTTATTAGTCCGGTGCTGCACATAGGCCTCCTCCTTTCAGAATGTATGGTGTGTAAAATATAAAGGAGTTTCTGAGGATTATTTATTCCCATTTAGTCAGAGAAAATCGACCGCCTATTATTCGTTTCGCTGTGGCGGGATCGGTTTACTCAGTGAGTCCTTATAATAGCTATAACTCCATATATACCTGAGAATTTATAATAGTACTTTGGATGTATTCTTAAAGCTCTATCATTCAAATTATGCAAAAAATCGATTTATCAAAATTCTATAGGTATTAGAATACTGCCTTAATACCTAAACCATATTTCACATCGCTTCACTCTCAGCAATAGTACGGAGACTACAATAACGATTCAATCTTATAATATTGTTAAATGTTTCGTCAATGTTTATACACATAATTACATACATATATGCACCGGCTTTGCACGCATCTTTTTCGAGATGGCCCGATTAGTACGGACCTACAGCAATTCCGTCTTCACGAACTCCCGCCGATTGCAGCTGTAACTATATAATTAATAATAAATGAAATACACTAGAGTACTCGTATAATTTTAATAATAATAGTACCATATACATACATATAATAATAGTGTCATGGTTACCAAAACAACTACACAAAGAATTCAAAAATAAACTGAAATGAAATGTTACCTGAAATGATAAATATTCATCGCGGGAGACGTATGAAAAAACTGCTGAAAAAATTTGTGGACAGCGCGCCACCCGCTGCTCAATATCGACTAATTGCATATACGCTGACTTCGCAATAAGCCTGACTATTTTTTTACATCCGGATAAAAAGAGGCGAGTTTCCCAACAACATGGTAATAGGAATCCGATGAGAAATTTAATCGCGATTACTACAAAATGTGGATCCGGTAGTGTGGCAGTAGTATTTTGGAATCGAAATTTTATTAACATAGTCTGTAGTCGCTTCGGCTGTACGTACACTAAAGAGTTTTGGTAGATTGTGGCAAACAGAATCACTTACTATCTGCCTACCCTGATAAGGGACTGGCGTGAATAACATACATGGAAAAATCAGGAATTATGAAGTCTATGACTAAAACAGTCATTTTCGTATTACACCCTTCATATACACGTGAAGGATTAAGCTTTGATTACAGGTTGCAAGAAAGGGGAGAGCCGACTATTCAAGTGCTGGTTAAATCTCTGGGGTGGTTAAGAGCTAACTTGTAACATATGCATCTCTTAACCGCAGTACTGTTGCATACAATTTAGCGCATTGAAGGATCTTTTAAAGGGCACTTCGCACCGAGGGTCGGAGTGAGAGTGAAGAGTTACTTGTGCACAAAAAGTTATAATTCTACGATAGATCCACCGCGCGCCAGGGGAGTAATCCGGCAGACGGCGTCAATTTGAGGACATTCTTTGTGTTATGTCTATATATTTTTTTGGTTCTGGGAGATGGAATGAGAAATAGATGTAAGTTAATAATACTCGACTACGTAGATCATATTATCAAAAAGCCGCAGTCAAGATTTTTTATTTATAATCAGATTATGTCACACAATTCGAGAGAAAATGGTGGTGAAGTTTTTTTTCAGGTTTACGTTGTCCGTTAGCGAATACCGCCCCAACTGTTCCTTGTTCCATTTCTGAATGCAACTTAAGAATTGTTCTTGAACGCAATTAACTATAGTAAGCTAAATAACGTGTTTTAATGAATCAATGTATTTAAAATAAGAAAATTTGATTACTTTTCCTCGAACGTTTCATTTCCGTTTGATTAAACATTTTATTAACTTTAATTTCTTTTTTCACTTCTCATATTTTAATGTAATGTAATATTTTTTACTCGTATTCATATAGTAACAGTACGAATAACTTCTCCTTTGAAGTTTAACCTTTCACACCTTCGTCCAGTACATGAATAATAACCGTGAAAATTATGTAAATTCTTAAGCAAACGTAATTTCAGAGTGCCCGACGAGCCGGAACATTTCTATTCATTGCAGGCTGTTAAACACTTCCTGCAATAATTTGCATGCAAGTCGTATAATTGCACAATCATCAGAATTAAATCATTTTTACATAACAGCGTCTACACTTATTTTTAAGACTTTGAAGCTTAATAAGAAGGAAGAAAAAAGAAACCATTTTCAGATTTGTATCCTTAGTTAGACTTTAACCTTACTGTATATCCTTAAATTTCCCAATTTCAATATGATTTACATACTTTGCTTTGCTACGCTAACGTTGCCTTCATCAAACAAAAGCTTTTGGGATGATATGAAATGTTTTTTCGAAATATAATTTAACCACGCACTATCGGGCCATAGAGCAAATTCCATGGAAAACATGTCGGTAGGCCATAGAAACGTGAAAGTTATATAAACATACAAAAATACATACAATTAAGTTTAATTTAAAACGAGTTTTTGCATACGGCTTCTGGCGTAAAAAGTGCTTTTCACATTGTCCTGGATAATAACTTATCATTTATTTTTATGTGACTTTAACCTATTCCATAGTGGGACGTAAACGTAACTGGTGAAACGTGGGAGTATTCTACATTCCTCTGCCTACCTCTTCGGGGATAACCGGTGTGATGTTACGTTATTTTTATATAAAAAAGGTTTATTTTATAAAAAAGGCGGAAAAGCACATGTCGCATTACGAATGTTTTTTCTAATAGTCAAAATGCATAAATGAACTTAATATCCACGTATATGCATTTATAAACACCATGCGAAATGAATGAACAAAAATCTTATTGTCACACAAGCGAGATCCAACACGAATATTCCAACTAAACATCCCCTCGAGATACGCAATTTACATGCATGAAAGTTGCATCTGCGTTGCCGAAAATCCTGTTTAAAATTTTACATTGTGTATACTGTGGGGCTTACAAGACCCGGACTCTGTAAGCCAATTCTCTTTATAGTGTACGGTAAATTTAGCGAAGTACCTCTCGGGTTAGGCAGAAAGCACAGACCGCCGAATATATCCTTACTGTCACCACGTGCTTATTCTGCATTGATCATTATCATCCTATAAACACGTAGTAACAATCAGTGCGGTAATTTCATTGAAACTATAATTATGAATATATTTTTAAAGATAGACTTTCGGGTAAACGTAATCAATCTTTCCAGCAATAGGCTCGGTCTGTGTATTTACCAGTGATTTATTTGTTTGGTTTAACATTTTTGAGTTGTTATCAAGGTACTTGTTTATATCCTCACCTTATTAGAAATGATTTGCGCCCAACAATAGAACGATAACAGGCTTGATGATGAAGGCAACTATTGTTGGAGACATCATCCAGAAAACAAGATTTGACCTAAGTCCTTGTATCATTTTAAATATGTATTAATACATTTAATGCCACGTTGGTCGTATTGGTTGCAATTACGACTGCCAACCGCGAAGTACTAGATTCAAATCCCGAGTCAAGCATTATTAGATTATCTAGTAGTAGGCAATGGACCCACGTAACGTAAGCGTAACTGGTGCAACGTGGGAGTGTACTACGCTCCTCGGCCTAACTCTTCGGGGATTACAGATGTGATGTTACGAATAACATTCACGCTAACAGTAGAGGAGACAGTGGTTTAATCAGCCACGTCAGGAGGAATTTTGCGGACTTTATTTAAATATCGTTAGCTCACAATTTTTAGCTTAGTGTGAAAACGAGCAAAACACATATTATACAATTTCCTGTATACAGACAAAGAAATGAAATCAAAGAAAGATGTTACTTCAACAAATATACGGGAAAGCCATTAAGTTATTCAGATCGATCGCGGGTTATGAAACATTTAGACTTCAGTAAATATTTTTTTATTGTTTCCGACGTTAATTAGATAAAGGGAATGGTTACAAATACACACTTCAATCAGAAAATATGTAGGTATATATGGTGAAGTCATGGTCACAAAAAAATGCCTGCTATCATATTTTATATAACGCCTTTGACGTAACCATATTTGTATCAGCCATTAATATTTTCCTTTGAGTCCCTTTTTGTAACGAAAATATGTAACGATATTTTTCAACCGCCAGTGTTTTTAAAATACCTAATGGATTTATGAGTATTTTTAATACTTGCTTTATTTTTGACTCTTTTGGTGGTAATAATCTCTTCTCTACATGAAAATAACTAAAATAACCTGAAAACTGACAGCTATTTCTAATTATAACGCTGTTGATTGTAGTTAACGTCATTGTAATTTCATGACAGCTATTAAAATTTAAAATTTGTATAATTAAAATATTGGAGTAATTATAATTCTATGATAGCCATTGAATAGCAGATTTAATTTATCACGGATATATAAAATTGGAATGATTTTAAAACAGCTATAATAAAATCGGAATGATTTTATGACAGCTATTCATAATTGGAATAATGTAAAAGTAACCGTAATTTAAAAATAACGCCAGAACTCCGCAAACCCAGCAGCAGAGGAAGCAGCGGGTCGTAAAAGCAAGATTCGTGGCGCGTTAATGGAGTCGGTGACCGACATCTATAAACCTTTCAAGTAAATGTTTACGCGTGACCGCGCTTCCAAAAGTAAGTAAATGGGGTACCTACTGTTCTTGTAAATGAAGACCAAGTAGCTAACAGCATTTTATTAACATAAAGTAAAGTAACTTCACGCCTGTAATCCCCGAAGAGGTAGGCAGAGGAATGTAGAACATTCCCACGTTTCAC
>DWDW01001779.1:0-11079 GCA_018245635.1 Mimoniades versicolor eupheme | reverse complement strand
TGCCTACCTCTTCGGGGATTACAGGCGTGAAGTTACCGAATTTTAATTTAGCCCTACAGGGATTATTGCAATTCTCGGAATATGTCTAGTGTTTTTGACTAAAGTTTGCAATGCCTACAATCATTTTTGAAATAAAATGTTTAATTCGTCACGTTTAGTCTACTGATTATAATTATACGTTCTGAAGATTTATTTAGTCATCAATATCATTGATAAAGTTTTCATTTTTTTTAATCTGGATTAATCGTGAATATTATTGAATGAATCGTGAATATTATTGAGTGAATATTAAGCTTATTTTTGATAAGTTAACCATTTTCTTTCATTGCTCCATTGGCAAAGTGGTTGAAAGCGTGAGTGCTGAACGATCAGTCCAGGGTTCGATATCGAGTTCAGCTACTGTTGAGTTTTTCTAACTTAAAATTCTGTGCAGATGTATGGGTTCACACCGTATTCCATGGCGCGGCGTAAACGTAATTTATAAAACATGGAAGTGTACTAAACGACTTTGCCTATCCCTTCGGGGAAACATGTTGCTTTCCTTCTTGTTGTTGTCTGTTTTTGTTGATTCGAACAAAAAGCTAGCTGACTAGCTAGCACAGAAATTTATTATTCAATGTGCGCGTAAAAAAATATTCAATGTTAAGCATTGAATTGAAATTATTTTAAAATTATAATAGTAGAAACAAAAGACATATGCCGCTAAATGTCACAGAAATTTGTTTGTCGAACAAAAATAAGAAATTTGATTTTCGTGTATACATTATTGTCATGGTAGAGCTGACGGCTCAGACATGTTATTTTTAATACAAATAAATCTCAAGGTCACATCTCACATGTGCCTATAAACAATCCAACAGGTATCCAGAAATAAATACATCGGTCGGACCAATATAACCTATTGAAATGATCAATATTATCTAAGCCTGGAATAATCAAAAAGTAACGGTTAACTTGACTCAAATTTTTTACCAGTTATAAATTGTAAATTCAGTTTACAAACATATGACTAGGGTAGGGTATTGAACAGAAATAATGAAATAAAATGAGTAATGAATGTAACATATTTAATAGCAAAGCTATCTTTAATATTACCTACATATTAGATGCCTCTTCGGGGAATACAGTCGTGATGTTACTTTTACATATTATAGAAGCTATTAAAGATATAACATATTATACTAATATTTAAATATTAATCATTTTATTCGTTATTAACGGATACAGTATTGAGTAAAAAAATCGTGAACGTCATTTATAGGTATAATTTCGTTCACAAGATCGAAAAGCAGTCCGTTATAAAATTATTTGCTAATGAGCATGAGAAAATTGATTAATTTATTATTTTCTTAGACAATGCTGAGCAAATATCTAAAATGATTATTCATTCCCACGTATTACTAAACTCTAGGTAATATTGCAAAAGAACGTAATCGTACGCAAAATATCCCCATTTACGTAGACATTGAAAGTGTCACATCAGAAAAGATAATCTAATACTATCAAAGTATGAATGACGCGAATGAGTAAGTAAATATTAAAGATTAATCTCGTCATTGTAGTGTAGATATGGCGCTCCTTTAGCAATAGCCAGAGTAAATTAGTCAACCGATAAACATTGAAAAACATTTAAACAAGTTACTTTGCAACCTCTCTATGTAGAGTTTTAGCAATTTAGCTCATTGAGAGATGTATAGCTGTTACATAACTAATAACTATAAATAAAACGTCATGGTACGGTAGAAATAAAAAAATAATATCTTAGGTTGAAGCTCTCGCTTCACACCGGCGTCAATTAGCATGTCGTTTGAAGATGCGCTGCTCTCTTAAGATGTGCATTTCTTAAGGCAATAAAAATGCAGGACGTGGAAACAAAAATCAACTTTATGATCAAAATTTTAGCATACGTTATGCATGCAGCCGGTATAACTTACGACCTTTTATGGACAAAACTGACAAGTCGGTAACACAAAGTTGTGTGCGTGACACATGAGTAATGACAACAACGCTGTGGCGTGTGTCGCCTAAACTGAACGTTTCCCAGATGTGCAGAGTTATGCAAGCCATACAGAAATATTCCTAGTTGACAATGCAAACTAGAAGTCCCGTCTGGAATCGAAATTCTAGGAATCATGACAAGCAAGACTGTAGTAATACCAAACAGAATATTATACAGATTATTTACATAACCTACACGTCGTTTGTAATATGTTAGAACGTATGCATAATATGTTAGAGCAATCAGATACGAAAACTTAATAACAGCGTAAAACAAACTTAGTATCATAGATTTGGTCTTATTAAGTAAACTATTCATTTAAGTAAAAAGGACTTGCAACTTATTGACCAATTAAAAATAAATAGGTAGGTACTTAACGTTTAATACGTTTCTAATTTCAAACAGCAAAAACATAGATTTAAACTAAAAATTTTGCTTTCAATGCAGTGTACGAAGTAATTTAACGATTATTAAACAATCTGATGGAATAAAATTCATTCCTTATATTGTGTTGTGAGTCAGAACGCCGTTGAATGATTTAGTATTTTTTTGCTGAATCACAATGGGTGTCACACGGACGCCCTTATTTATTTGTAGCCAACCAAAATAACTAGGGAAACGAAATGTGTATCCGGTGCCTACAACCAGTTTCCAAACAACTCTGTATCTGCTCTAAGAGAAAATTATTCCCAGATTTGCGGTAGCGTGGTTGACTCCCTCTCTACTTACTCATTTCTTTTTCAGCACTTAGGTACTGAACATTTTCCCAATGAGAAATACAAAAACTATTCCACTACGAAAATGTGGATTCCCCACTTCCAAAAGATGAATAAAACCACGAATTTTTGGAAATTTCACTTAACGATCGTATATAAAGACTTTCCTTCAAGACCTGTACCTACATCAAACTATTTATTTGTAGTTAATTTTAAGTATACTCATAAACACATACTTATGAAACCTCGTAGAAGTTAGATCGACTCATCACAGCAAATAAACATTGTATACACCGTTCATTTCCTTTGTATTAATTTTATTAGAGGAAAAATATGGTACTTAGGTAATTCTCGATAAACATTCCTAAATGACTAAATGAAAAAGTGACAGTTAAAAATTTACTAAAACAAAATCAACGGTCATACCCATATCATTACTGGTGTTACCATCCACGTAATAATAAAATAATGCTTAACATGTCCGTCCCATGTGGGGCCTATATGACCCCCACTGCACTTTCCGTTCAGGCCATTTGTAATTCTCATTGAAAAACAAAGATTCTAAATAATTTATTGTAAAGTCAAATATAGGCAACTTCACAACATGTAAACAACTTTTTTTATCTTTTAAGTGTGAGTCGTATAGGTACGCCCCACGTGGTCTGAATGGAAAGTATTCAAAAATCGCCGTGGTACGGAACGTGTTAATAATAGTGCTCGTACGAGAAGTTTTTACACAAGGAATACAAGTTATTAATATTTTAGGTTTTTTAAAATATTATGTCAGATTCTTGATAATTAATACTGTATAACTCAATAAACATAAAGTAAAGTTTTTTATACAAAACTTTTATTTTGAATATAAACATTAAAAAAAAGTTGTAGTTCAAATACTTCATGTTTCTATTTCGGCACGAGTGGTACGTTCATCACGGGGACGTTTGAGAGGAAATTAAATAATGACAACTCGTTCGTTCTGCACCAGTCACTCCATTGCATTATTCAACGTATGCAAAATCCTTGGATTAATAATAGATGAAGTCAAAGATAAATTCCTTGCAAGAGGCGAAAGAATTCCGTTGTAACTCTTTTAAATATTTGAAATTAGGTTAGCTACTGTCTCAATAGGATTTAAACATATTTACATACTAACAAAAATAAGAATTATTATTTGTAATGGAAACATAATTAAATTATTTTGTAATTTTAATTAAGTGTTAAATTATTATCAATAACAAAAATGTTAAGTAACTTTGTTACATTTCGAAACATTTCAAAGATTACTACAATTATATTTTAACATTGAAATAACTGGTCTATTAAAACGACGTTAGAATGGTAATCAGAAAGGAAAATTCTAGCCGTCTTGGGTAAATCGATCGTGGTCGAGAAGCCCCAGAATGGAAGGTATCGAATTAACATATCAGTTAATAGTTAGTATCCCTAGTTGCATTACGTGTCGTACAAATGCGACCGACGCATGCAACTTCATGCTAATAACCGTAACGAGCCCAGAGTCTATCCCGTTCTCGTTCGCATTGTTTCGGGTCCAGCCGACCACGGAATGACCTCAACGAGGTGTTTCGAAGAAAACTCATTTTCAATCCTCAGTGGCAAGCTCTATAAACCAATTCTTTCTTGAACATTTTTGACTTTTGTATTTAATGAAAGATAGAGAATGGAAATATCATCGTCGGCATCAACTTTAAATTGTAGCCAAAATTAAACAAATCTTGGTTGTGTTAATTTTCCAGGTGAAAACGATGAAAAGTAGAAGGAATATGTAGGTAACTACATATATAATAGAATAGCCTTGAAAATGTGGTCGAGCATTTTACTATACGGTAGTCATTAGTTTCTAATATTCCCTTGAAAAGTTAGTTGAATGAATTTGCTATCTTACTTTCAAGATCCTTGGGCAAAATAAATCTTCAAATCAGCGTGTCAATGATATCTTAGGTATGCATAGTACCTACGGTAGATAATGGAATCCTACCTTTTGTCTACGGCTACCTACTCGCTGGAACGGCTTACGCTCGCGACGTAGAAATAATGAGTTTCTCGTTTACAAACCAAGTTAGAATATCTAACCTTGCCCCATTTTATACCAATTCAGATAGAGCAACAAAAGGGGTAAATTTTTCGCCTGAAAATTAACAGCTAATATGATCTTAAGAATTTTTAATCGTACACTTTTGAAAAATCCTAAATAATACGATGTAAAGAAAGTGAAAATATAGCAAAATAGTACGTAAATATTTCTTTACATTGTATTATATGCTTTCACACATTCATTTCATATTTTTTGTTTCTTATCTTTTGCCATACCTACATATTATCTTATTGTTAGATAAATGTATTACGTTTAATTCCACTATCACAAGTAAAACCTCAGTTAGATAATGTTTGATTGAAGAGTTGGTCAAGATAACTTGATAGATCTATTTGGTGTTTCATTCAGGGTCGGCACTAACTAGTTTTTAGACAGCGGATTTCAAATTATGACTTCCTGGCAAACATCTTATCTGTGGTCACAAATTGTATGATTAGTTTTATTTTAATAATAACATCTCAGAAGTTATGATTTTAATACATAATATTAAAAATATATTAATAACATTAAAAGTACTAAAATATTAATTATTTATCACGTTGCCAATTTATGCTCTCCAACATTTGAGGCTGCCGCCAATACCTATACCGATTCGGCTCTAATTATATTTTTCATAAAATAATATTATTGAACTTTCAAAAATGGAATATATTATATTAGTGTCCCAAGTTTTTTAGCGTGTACTCCTATTTGATTAGGTTAAGTCGTCTGGCGTTCCACGCCTTATCTCATGATAACGGTCAGTGTCGTGATATTAAATTCAAAATTTATCTAATCTTCGTAGTCAAAGTAAGGTGTAAACATCTTAAACAAACTAGTTCCTGCTGAATAACACAGCGCATTCGTTTAACTCATGTGTACCTAAACCCAATCAATAACTGGTGATTAGGGCACTTCTAAGTTAACGAGTCTTGTAATATTTAAGCAAACTTTTCAGTGTTAACTTTTTTATTAAAGCAAGTATTTACGATCAAGTAGCGTTTGGCAAGAGGCCACCACGGAATAAGTACCGTGAAACAAGCGGCGATGTAGCAAAATACATGCTACAAGTTATACTAAATTTGTATTTATTTTGTAAGAATATAGCTAAAATTCATGAATCAATTTTGTACCAAATCGTGATATCAATTATTATATCTCGTAACTCACACATGAATGCTTGGTGCATTCGTATCATTATTGCACTGATATTTCTGGAAACGTAATTATACGGGAGCCAGACTACTACGATACAATTCGCTGTTCCCGGAAAGATTGAAGATCAATAGTTCGGATAAAGCTAGAATCTAGCTGATGCATCGGCCTAGATTACTCCAGAGAAGAACAAAGTTGGCATAGATATAAAGGAATCAAAGTGCGGCGTGGGCGCACGACCTAATACCGCGGGCGGCGCATCACTTGCGCACGCGCACCGAGCCTTTTACGAGATGCACTAGAGCAATTAATTACTGCTGCACAATAAAATTGATGACCGTTATTACGTTTTCACGATTCGTTTAATATAGAGCACTCCATTGACTACTCCTAGATACTATAACAACTAGAAAGATATTTGTGCCAGTATTGATCGCAAAGAGTATCTAACGTTAATTTATTCTTCATTAATAATTTAAGGAACTAAATATAGGTATCTACACGAAAACATTGCTCCGCGAATGAACTTACGTTTACGTTACGGGATTGGAATAAAACAATATATTGTTAATTTTGACGTGTATTTCAATAAATTTACAAGTATAAATATAGAACATTACTTATTGCCAATTGTTTATATCTACCACAAGGGTATCTGTCAAATACGTAAACGAGCCGGTGCCGTGCTCTACATACTAAGATTGAGGTTATGTTGTGATAACTGCTTAGAGTTAAAGCCGGCAAAGGAATGCTAAACTAGAATTTGGCACTGAAAATGTTTTACACTAAGGACGAATCTCGCTTGCACCTCGGAGGTAGGACAAAACGGAAGAGCAGTGGAAACTGCGCGCGCACCCGGCATGGCCGCCACCGCACACCTGACTGCCGAGACACCTTGACATGTTAACTGAATTATAGCACGTATATAACTCGATAATGGAGCTTTAGACGCGTCCCTAAATATATGGTATACCTAAATATCCACATGTAGGTACTAGATACCATTCACCGATAACAACAAGTTCCGAACACGAGTAATCAGCTGATTACCAAACTTTTGTCGGTGTTTATAAAGTTAACTTTTATTTTCACACTGAAAACTAATGAGATTTTCAATTTTCACGCAACGAGAGGACGTATTCACGAGTAGGAATTAAACGAACAGTTAGCCGTCGCCGGTGAGTGCATCGGATGCACTTCCGTCGGTTGCGCGGGCTGAGCGCGCCGGACGACCGACTAGCGTACCTGGACTAGTCTGCCAGCTGAGTCCTCCGACGAACATCTTCCTGCAAGACAAACATTCCATGATTAGCTGGTAGAAATTATGATGGAGTAACCGATGCACATTAAGGAAATGCACGTACCCCGGGTCGTTGGGCACCTCGGCGGGGCTGTGGGCCACATCCTGATTTTGGGTTTCCATGGATTCGAGCGCCGGCGGCGTGGGGCGGGCCGGCGGACGCACTACGACTACGAAAGAGCGACGGCGCGGCGGGGACGGCTCCCGGAGTCGCTCGGTTACACTACCGACTACCGGCACGAGACTGCCGCGCCGCGGCGCACCCCTCCACGCAGCGGCCGCCGCCGCCCGCCGCCCCGCCGCTCTCGCGCCGTCGCATCGATTCATTCACTCCGTACACAAGTATTCATGCGGCCGGCACGCTGGACGCGAGCAGCGCGCCGCCACCACCACGTGAGCGTGCGCCACGTGCTCGCGCTCCTCCTGCCCCCGCCCCGCCGGCGCGCACGCTGGCCGCCCCCGCGTGCACGCCCACCGCTCACCTACAACCGGCGACGCACCCCCGAACAATGACCAAACTTACCAAGTTTATATGGCGCCACCTAAAATCCTACCAAAAATCCAGATGAACCGCAATTATTTTTATTACTACATAGAAATAATATCTGAAGAAACTTACTGCTTGTCATACATGAATATGTTTCGTATGACGCAATATAGACACATTATTACTTTACAAAGAACTACGACGTGATTCCTTAATTTCCATATCGTAAATAGTGATAACGACGCGCGAATGATGACTGAACGAACAAATATTGCGAAATCGCGTCAAATCGAAAGTATGTCTTGCCTACGTCGGCTACGAATATTGCTACGCTATGACCGAGAGCTACGTCATCTCATTTAAGTACAAATACGTACCTGAAAAGAAAACTTATTTCAAACGTACAATTACATATAAATTTACCCAAAATGTTCGACTCTTATGTCGCGTAACTCTGGTCACATACTATACAAGTATAAAAACCATACATGGATAATAGAAAAAAAATCATACAACTTTACATAATTTATTAGTACATTATTTATTTATCAATAATGTTACAAGTAGGACAACACGGGCCTGAAATTTTTACTGAAAATATTACACTAATTAACGATCATAAACGTTTACACCAATATTATGAGCACGTTAATTTCTGTGCCAAGTTTAATTTGATAAGAAATAGATGTGGTAATTACGTGAGTTCTTATTATTTTTACCACAGAGTTTATTTATGGAAGAACACAAACTATAGTTATAATAAGATATAGGTAAATGACAGTTATTTATCTAACTCACGAAAACTAGCGCAACGCGAACTGCATACATGTTAATCAAATTCAATAAAATGCTGGAAATTTTATAATTCTTGCATATATTTTACCATATTTCTATCATTCACAACGGTCAATTTATTACTCATTACAATTCATCTAAGACGTACATACTTATAATGACGTCTCATTTACCACCATAAAAACGGACACAATATCAGATATGTCCAATGTCCAAATATTATATTTATAGATTCCACAATATATGTATGTAGGTATGGTTGGGTCCTAAAAATGTGTACAGTATCGTTTCCTATTTAAAGATACTGACGTTATATTATAACAGCTATTTATAGATTTGAATTGAAAAATATTAAAAACAAAATGCATTTATTTTAAATTTTGACCGATAAAATATTTTTAAGTCTCTACCACCGCTCCGACGATGTTGCGGTCGGTTATTAAACGTAGCAAAAAAGCAGGTTCAATTTTGCCGCAGGCTTTGTGATAATAATAAATTACACGGAAACACCGTAATTTGTAGGCCATGTAATGATACTTTAAATAAGGTAACGTATCATCACGCCTGCAATCCCTCAACAGGTAGGCAGAAAAGTGTAATCACGTTTACGTCCCACTATGGTATGGGTGGTGAGTTTAGTGGCCTACACCATCCACATAGCCATACTCCGAGCCACTATTAGAGAATGTACGTTACAAATATTCAATAGTGCCCAATCCGGTATTAGAACCCAGGACCTCTCGTCGGCAGTCCCGCTTTCAACTGATACGACCAACGAGGCCAGTCAATTACAGATAATTTAAATGGTATTTTAAAAAGAATATATAAGTATATGAAAAATTTTGAGTAAACGTGGAACAGGCCGCCTTCACCGGAATACTTATATGTTTCGCTACAGTGACATTGGTCAATACACCCTCAAAGTTACATTAAAGATTTGAATCTATACCAATCCGCAATTCTCTTGTACCGTTTCATTATATAAAAAGCTGTATCATTCTATACCTGTATAATTTACTTCAATATTTTTTCTTTAGGTATATAAAATTTCTGAACGGTGATTAGATTAGTTCTGTTTAAAGACGCAGCGAAATTTAAATTTACCTGTAATACTTTTAACGCTCTTCTCACACCTTGTTCATCAGAAACCTTTTTTTTTTAATTTTGAAAGAAATTTCGAATCAAATCTTTTGAAAATCATTCCAGTATATCGTATATTTAATACGTCTAAGACCATGCAATGAAACAAATAGGCTACATATAAAATTCGGCTATCTCCTATTTCTGAACAATTATATTGGGAGTTAAAATATCACAGGCGCAAATTGACCTGAATTGCTTTTTGATGCATCGACGAACTTTAATTCAAAAATAACTACGGATTGCAGCTTCACCAAAGATAGATTTAGAACCGGATCAATACCTTCAGATGTATATTTATAATTCTCACTCGGAATAATAAATGTACCGCTGCTAACTAAAGTGGAAAGCTGTCGTCTGCAAAGTGGCCACTGTCTGAAAATATAACGTCCCCGGAAATACTCGCGAAATATCATTTGACTTTTGTAAATATTATAGGCAGTTTGTTTTAGTACTTAGTTTGCGACGTAGAGTATGAAAAAGTTAGGCAAAAAATTCTATATCTTTGCATTATGGATATGATATGACAAACTAGTCCGTTAAGTCTTGAAACGTAACGAAGCAGCTGACTGCTTGAGAGTTATACATTTACATAAACAAAACGTGGTGAAACATTGTACTACACTCCTCTGCCTACCCCTTCCGGGCTTATAGGCGTAGTTGAAACGGGTTATAACTAAAACGAACAGAATCAAAGATAACAGAAATTATGCCGTACAAAATATTAACTGAAATTACTGATGTTCAGTTTTTTCAGTGTAATTCTTTAACATGAAATGATTTTGTAATGCAGTTAAGTGATTTATTGTAATAGCTGAATCTGCTTAAATAACATGAGACGAAGAAACAAACAAAGCAATAAGAAATAAAATAATCTTTTACGACGTAATAAATGTCAAGAAGACATCAAGTGAACAAATTCACCGCCAAATTGGTTTTAGAATAAATCCGCACATTATGAAATGAACCTCATAATAGACAACTCGCCCGCTAAACATCCGGAAAATGAACTATTACTTCAGACTTTGAACCAAAAAAAAATATCACGATGATTTTCGATACCATTAATTATTTATTTTATCTACGTACGAGATATTAACTTGGGCCGACTTTTATCGATATCGATCAACGAATATCGGTAATATACAAAACAAACGTATTAAATCGTTTAGATACTACTGTACTTAGAAGCTCATGCGAAATAAAACAAAAGGTCTGAAAGTAATACCAACATTCAAAAAGGTCATATTATCTACAGAAACGAAAAACATACACTAAAATTAATACATTATATATAACATTAATAATACCAAATGTGTTTATAACTGCGCCGTTCCACTTCTGTATTCCGTTAAAGCTGACAATTTGCTTCGACACCGGTGGAACGGCGCAGTT
>DWDW01001778.1:0-11080 GCA_018245635.1 Mimoniades versicolor eupheme | reverse complement strand
GCCTGTAATCCCCGAAGAGGTAGGCAGAGGAATGTAGCACATTCCCACGTTTCACCAGTAATAATTCCACGTTTGTCGTATATATGTACATATATAGTTAAATTTGTCATATTAAGACAGTTTAAATAACTTGTGCAATAAACACTCGTTAAACAACTGTGGAACTGAAGAATGTTATCCGATCGACTAATAAAATTTTATTTTTTCATTCTACTGATATTAATATTATTATTTGAATACTTAAATTATTAAGATAAAAACTTTAATATTTATCCGTGAATCTATTGTTGAAGGTTGTTGTTGGAGAGTGGTTGGTTGTTGTTGAGGGTTGATACTTGTGTTGATCAATTATTAATGGTTAATTATAGCCGCATTGCTGTTTTTTGGTTGTCAGGATGTATTAGGCAGTCAAATACACACGAATATTTTTGAGTTAGACTTCGGCATCACATGTACGGTATCCGAGACAAGTATCCGTGGATTGAGGTAACCATTTAAGAAGAAATTTTCTATGTCTGCATTTATTTATTTGTTTAAACTTCCGTAACACCTTATACGGTGACTTGATGAATAAAATGAAATTGGGTTGTCGATGGCGCTAACATCCATTCATAATTACCACGTCAAATTCCAATTTCTCGAAATATTTCACTCGTTTATCCCCCGACGAACGCTGCCAATATTTAATGCAATTGGGAACAAGGAAATTCGTGAAAAAAGATAAAAGTAGGTATTTGCATATTTTGCAAATCAATCAAATTTAAGCCGGCGGTATGCGCTCACCTCTCCGAGTCCATAGCGGATGATTAGAAGGGATCCAGTTTTGCATCGGCCGATTTCCTGTAACAAATTGAAATTTTATTAATTTATGCTCAACAGTTGATATCGGATTGTGTGTGTATGAGACTGTGGTGTCTGGTTGACCGCAGTATAATGTAATCTGCCCACCGGCAGCTAAATATCCTAGCCCTTGACATTCAGCAGGGATCCGAGCAGCGAACGGATGTACTGGATTCCCATCCAGCATACCGGCTATGGGAGTTATGGGTACAACCACCTTTTGGGAGCCAGTGTCCAGAAGTCATAATGTGAATTGATTTTTGTTCCAATAAGTCCTTGTTCTAATGGTTAATGAATATGGTTGCTTATCCTAGTTTTTTTTGCTATACAAGATAAATATCAATGTAATGTAATGTAAAAATTAATGAGTTCTTTGCTTCGGTGTAAAATTTTCTACGTGTGAATGTCATCATGGTAAAGGCGGTAACTACTTTTTTAAAGTTTCCAGTTTAAATATAACTGGTGAAATGTGAGAATGTACTACACTTCTCTGTCTATGTCATTGAGGATTGCAGGCGGGGAGTTATGTTTCTTTTTTCAGACCAGATGGTCATGTGTGAATTTGACTCTATATATTCTTGTCGCGTGTTTTTCAACCTTATCAGCCATTATTAGTCACTATCTTAGCAAGTGATACTAAATATTAAAAACAAATATAATTTCGTAAATCAAAGGGACGAGGCAGAAATTTGAACTTCTGACCACCCAAGCAAACATCAAATCTACACCATTTGACTATTGCGGTCGGTTATCAACCATAAAGTCATAAAATAAGTAAAAGTCGTTAAAAATACGCTGTTCAATATCTAGCTTGCTAAACATAGCAACCTTCCGTTTAGGTTCTTTCTTTGTTCAATGCGGAAAGAACACTGTAGATTTCAAATAAGAGAAGATTCGAGAAGCAATTTTTCATTTAGCTTCAATCGTTTTGTTACTATTGCAATTCCCTGGAATTTACTGCTTCCACAAGTCCGCAATGGCGCTCTCCAGGTGAAAACATTTGTTGGTTTCTTTTGATCGTCGTAAAATAGTGGTGAAATAGTAGGTATGTTGGTATCATGATATCTGACGTTTTCGATCTCTTCTAGATGTCTGATGTTTTCAATCTTAATTCGATATCGTATTGTTATTATTTATTTTACAATTTACTATTGTCTTTACCATTATTGGGAGCAATGATTGCTTAGTAGTTAAAAATTGAACCTCTCACTCCGGGCGCCCGGATTCAAATCCCGACGAGAATCGCTTTACGAATAAATGTGCGTGTATAAATTATCAGTTGTTGAAACATTGAAGGTGAAAAACATTGTTTGGAAACGCTCATCTTAGACTTCGCCATAATGTTATCTAAGGCGTGTGAAGTCTGCTACCTTGTACTTGGACAGCCTGCGTATTTTAGTGTCAACGCTTCTCATTATGAAAGGGTCACTGTGTTGAGCAGTGCAACGACAAAAGGGTAAAAAAAGTCACCACTATTTATAATAATTTCAATATTTCAACAATAAAACTACATAATTAAGACAGGGCTATGATAACGTAATATGACATCGTAATTGTTAATGCAAATCAAAAGGAATATTAAAATTACTACACTGTACGTAACTTATTCTTAAATAATTAATAATAATTCTATAATACCAAAAGTTTTTATATATCCCACGGCTGGACTAGGTAATCTCCCGCCGCAACTGCAGGTGCCCTGGGGCGAACATCACTAGGCTTTTTCAGTGTTGCTTATGGTTTAGTTACTGCTACGTAAAGATGACAAGCATTACTTACTGATTATAGTGCCCTCAGAAACACAGGAACTCTAAGCTCACCATACAACTCACCAACGGTGCTCCAAAACGTACGAGTCCCGGACTCGTAGGTTGTTACGTCCAACAGTGGGACATGTAAAAATAAAAGATGCCAAAGTCAAGCATCGTTGAGTCAAGAGAAGTGGGGAATGAGAAGAACGACAATAAAAACAATGTTTCTTTCAATGGAAGCAATAAGCAATGTTATTGTGGGACGAAAACAATTTCTGCGGTTCCTCGTCGAAAACATTTCTCTTCGCTGACAGATTGTCAGAAGGTACAGAAGAGAATGTTTTGTCTTTTATAAGACCATTTTTTGTCTTATGTTTCGTTTTTCGTGCTTTAAATTATTCGCGATGGACATTTTTATAACAATAATTGCTCGTTCGTAATAACTGACCGATTTTAATGAAACTTTGTACAGCCTAGATTAAAGTAATACACATAATATATGAAGTAAGTTTTTGAACAATCTTAAAACATGGAGTCGCCTTATGTTTGATATAAATTTAAAATAAACATTATTCCAGACATGAATATAACGACCGATATATCTGTCACTCTGTCTGTGACGAAATAATCATACAAACAAATCATCATCATTAAAAGTTTTATCGTTGCACTGTGATACGTACATGGGTCTCCTCCCAGAATAAAAACGGTCAAGGCTATAGTCAGATACGCTGGCCAAGTGATTGTGGCACACTTCACCCTCCTCACAGAATATTACGAGGAACTCCAAAGTGCGCCGGTTTCCTCGCGATGGTTTCCTTCACCGTTACAGCAAGTGATATTTAATCTAAAACACACATTTTATGTAAAAAGCGTGCACCAGGATTTGAACCCCGGAAACCCGGACTGAAAGGCTGACTTATAAACCACTAGGCTATCATTAGTATGACCATATATTTTATATTATATTACATTGTATATTGCAGGTACTTCATATTAATCGTACAAATATCTACAGTGACATTTTGAAGTCAAAATACGACGAAAGGCTTTGAAAACGACAATAATGGGTTTCGCAATAAAATGCATTTAACATTCACCTGCAAATTTCGCAATACGGTATGAAACAGACATTCCCTTTTATGCTCGCTATTTTTTTGTTAACAGAAAATAATATATTTTTGTTAACAAAAAAATAAAAGCATACTTAAATCACAAATCTTCTTCAAGAAGTGAGCAAAAGTTTTGTGTATTTTCCATTGTTATATACTTTTTAAATGAATGAATGTGGACGAAGCACGACAGACGTGTAAGAATAGAGATATGTGGCATTCTGTGCTCTCTGTCTACCCCGCAAGGGACCTGGCGTGAAGATACGTATGTATATACTTACTTACTTCCTTTTTCATCAGGTTTGTAAGGATGTGACACTAATTTATAACAACAATAATAATAATCAGTACAATATATTCACCATAGTTACAAAGAACGGTGCAGTAGGAAACAAAACCATTAATTTAAACCTTGACAATTTTGACATTAAAAAAAACCGAATCAGTCTACTGCCGTCGTTCGTTCTATTAAGAATACATTCAATATTTGTATTGAATTTAAGGATTTGTGCCCGGTTTATATGACAATAACCTTAATTAGTATTTCATGGGACACGAAATAAATGGTAAAAAACAGTAGAGTACCATACTCCGCCCACCCCTTTGTGAAAAAACAGCCTTGATGTTTGTTTTTAATATTCAATATTTTTGATAATATCAACGAATATACACAATCTTAACAAGAGAGTAAGAAGTTTTAATACTCAAACATGTACGAGTAAAACTCCAACTGTATATTTGTTCGGAAAGTTTACCGAGGTCGCGTTTATGCAACAAAAGCAATTTCTGAACTGCAATTAAGCTACGTTGTGAACTAAACTGCTTTGTGGGTGGAAAATATAAAATATTTCCAGTATCTGATACCGGTAGAGAAGCGTAGGGTACTTGGTAGCTAATATAATTTTGTTTTGAAAGTTTACTTTTTTACGTTATAAAATTGCAATGGAGCTAAGCTCACTAAGCCGCAACGAGTATTTTTTTTCTATTTATCATTTAAAAGCTAAATCAGGATGGGTGGTGCATTAACGTGTACCCTTGTGTTTCAGTGTTATCTAGAAAATAATAATGCAGTAGACATTGCTGTTGGCGGTATTGAAACTCCAGCAAAGTTTTGTGTGTATTTATAAATATGACTGAATATAGACCGGCTTAACTCACGTCCGATTTTTCGGTGTAGTCTGACCAGTTTCCCACATGTAACGCGATCGCAGCTGACACTGGCCTCTCAAATATGTCATCAAACTTCAGACTGATCATTTCAACGGCATTAAGATATAAATTCAAGTTTCAATACCATAGTATTAAAAGGTTAAAATATTTAAGTAACATCAGGTGGCGAAGATCCCTTCTGATACTCCTACAACATAAAAACTTAAGCCCGAATCGTCGCTTACGTCCGCTTAGAGCAACCTACGGGTTCAGGTGTCCCAGAACGGTGGTAATAAGGCGGGGATGAAACCCCACGGTACTCTTCATAATAGACAAAATTGTGACAATCATCCAATTTTCGTATTTCCACGTTAAGCTGCAAAACTTTCTTGAATGTTCAGATTACATTAAAATCTTGGAGAAAGTGAATTAGGGAATTATGTGACGCATGTTGTCTTGTTAAGTGACAATGTTCTGAAACAAAGATAAATTCAGTTTTAATGTTGTTAAGATTTCATTATTCTATTAACGTATTTTGTACTTAAATTATGCATTTTATACTCTCAAAATTCTTATTAATCACAGTAAAGATAATTGTTATGAACGCAAAATTAAGTATTTAGATTTATTTCAATTTCTTTAATCTAACAAATAGATTCCTTTAGAAGAGGCCTATTTCTAGCAGTAGATGCTGATGATGAATAAATATGATGAAATTGCCTTTTGAGAACATAATAACAAAAACCACATCATGATAATACAAAATCATCGCAAGATAAATATGTATTAATACTTCGGATGATATATGTATGTACATATAGTTAGTTTTATAATTATCGTCTAGCTAAAGTCCGACGTATACAAATGATCTGTTATAATATAAAATGACGCATATAAAATCGTGAAAAATACGGAATGACCAAAGTAAAATGAATATTATTATTATTATAAAGGTAAAATTCGTTTTGAGAATATTTAAAACGTTCCATTTAATATTACCTTAAATTGTCTGCTTTAGACTACTGTACAAAACGATCATAGTATAACGCCTAATGTTTAAGTTTAACTCTGTACAAACAGCACAAAGCACTAGCTATGACCTTGATATCGTTAGACTTTATTATGATACAAAGCACCCATATGAATGCCCCTCCTTAAATAACTTGAGTAACATTCAACTTTAAGTATTATATAGTCATAAAAATAATTTTTTCTTACATCACCAAAGCCAATGAAAACATAATATAAAAGAAGAAAGCAAAAGACTTTATGCGTAAAGCAAGTCCAGAAGCAAATCAAAAAGGTTTTAAAAATTTTATACATGAACTAGTTTTTAGTAAAACAATAAAATCATTGAAAAAAGCGAAATACCGCAAGAAAGCAATAACGTTACCTAAACATGAATTAATAATCGTGTAAATAAGACTATCTGAATGTAATCACAATGCAATAAATATAGGTCTATTATGCCTTCGATCGGTTAAAAATGACAATGTACTTTAAAATCTAAAAGCTTCGCGAATAAAGTTTTAATTTGAATGCAGCTAAGGTAGTGTGACAATAATGTCATGAGAACTAAACAAACGGGTTTCTAGACAGGCAAGAAGTAAGAAGCGTGGATGCAATCGAAGCCGTAATGTGAGCAAAAACCAATGGGAATACTCTTCGTGAAACAATGAACATACGAGACATTTAAGAAACAGAATTATGTGAGATATTGTTTCATCACGATGCTTTTGAATTCCGAATTATTTGCAATTTGCATGAAGCAATGAAACCAATATCGTGTTATTCTCATAAAATTTAGATTATTAACTGTAATCGAATTTGAAAATTGATGAAGATGTTTTGATCTTGGATTAATATATGTGACGAAAATTGTTTAAGGCAAATCAATGGAATTGAAACATCTGTAACAGATTATTTATTAAACCCAGGGTAACCTTATTGTAAGAAAGAATAAAATAATTGAAAGTTTGGACCTAAAGATATTATATTTTCATGAGTAAACGAATGCAAAGTAGTTATTACTTCCATAGTGTAATGTATATGATTTTATGATTAACGAATGAAATAATAAATAAAGAGAGAAATTGTTATTATTTTTTGTTAAATGTTTTATCGGGGCTTTTATCTTTTCGATCTATTTTCTCTTTAATGTCCTCCGAGGTTCCATTCCCGTTAATGGTTCTTTTGCTCCTTATTTATTTTCATTTACAGCCAGGACGGCAATGACGATAAGGACTTTCCTCAAGATTCTTATCTCTCATCATTGTCGCTACCTCATTATCTTTTCACGAGTGATTTTAAACAATTTATGTCTCATCTGACGACCGTTATCTTTCTTATGGTTTCTTTGGAACAGTTTTCAGGCGTCATAACTTTCTATATCAAAGTCTTTGCATTTTTACAAAAAAATATCAGTGTGTATATTTTTAAATTGTATACAAGGTCTATCCAACACGGTGACGGACATCTACAGTAAATCTGTACACTTTCTATAATAATTTCTATGGCTTAAGAAGTTTGCAGGTTGGCATTTATCAAGCGTGGCATACTATACGGTCATAATCCTTTTCATTCTGGTTGTGATAAGAGACTCGTGTCTAACAGTGAAACGATAAAAGGTTTGATGGTGACGTTGATGATTGATTGAGTTTATCAATTGTACTCTCTTCATATATTACCTTAGAGTTAATTATTGTTGCTAAACCATTTGTATCATATTTTGTTGCGAGGAAATCATATCAATAAACGGTACGATAGAACGAATGCCATCAATCATTCTCCGATTGAGCAACGGAACTTCCAGCCCTTTTATAACACACGATGTTCATTCAGCCAATCGATCGCATTCAACCCTGATTGCTGCCATCATTACGTGCCTGTGGGAAAAATAACTTGGGACATTGACATGTAGGCGGATTACGACAGAATCGGGGGTAGCGTCGTTATAGATTTCTGGTCTGGTAAAAATGAAATTAGGCGTAATGACTGCAGGGAAAATGAATAACGAAATGAATTGTTAAACTACATTGTGTTGAATCTCACTCACATATACTTCGGTTTTTTTCGTATTCGACAAATTCGACGAATTCGACAAAAATTTTAAAATATAAAAAGTGACATCACGTCAGTGCCTCTCCGAGGAGAAGGCAGAGGCGTTTATTAAATACAACCAAAACTAAACATGTATTTATTTTTTTATTTATGCTCTTTATTTGTACACAATAGGAAATTATATATACAAGCATATAGTATTTAACATTTAAGTATACAAAAGGCGACCTTATCGCTATCAGAGCGATTTCTTCCAGGCAACCTCCAGGTACAGGAAATGTAGACAAGTAATAGTAATAGGGGTAGGGGTGTACAATCGGTAAAATTACAGCTAATAAATAATCTAATTATGATAATATCTATAATGTTAAGTAAATTAAACATTTTATGTGCAACAGCTATCCAAATAGTAATATTTAATTTGGGTTTTAAAAGAGTCTAAGGATCGAGTCCGACGAATATTGAGAGGAAGAGTATTCCAAAGACGAACTACAGTAATGGAAAAGGATTTGTTACAAAAAGAAGTACAATGTGCAGGAGTAAGAAGAGATAGGTTATGAGAGGAGCGAAGAGACATTATGAGACTGGAAGATGAATTTGAAACGCTCTTTGAGGTAGAAAGGCGTAGTTGGACTAAATAGCACGCAGTATAATGTCGATAGTATATGTGTATTTCGGCGAAGGCGTATTGGGAGCCACTTGAGTTTATTTCGAAAGTGAGATATATGATCATATTTTCGTAAACTAAATATGAATCTAATGCATTGATTTATAGACCTAAATGTCAAAATATATATTTAAATATGTCTGTATATATACAAAACGTAGTATACAGTAGAATACAGAGCTTTTCTGAATACAAAATTATATAGATAGTTTTTTCGATTACACCTAGACAAAATAATTATTATTTTGTCTAGGTGTAATCGAATTATTCGATTAACACAAATTAAATCAACAAAAGATTAACAGACCCTCTACCTCTTCATTTATGATTTTAATCAATCATTAACGATATATTACTCTGTCATTCTGAAGACTGGTATCTATCAGCATATTAGACACAAGGTCTCATCTGTATCCCATAAATAGAAGCATCTGTGACTTAATTTAGGTATCATTTCAATTTTAAATATTTAAGACCTATGTTTATAGCGCCTTTAGCATGCGTCACGAATCAATCAGAGTACCTTAATATTTAGTAAATAATCATTAATGCAAGCGTGTTGATGTATTCATAACTTGCTCATGCTTGCCACGAGGATGCTTGTAACGGCTCACCATTGATCCAAGCATCGACGGGCGGCGTGTGGCACTTGGCGTGGTAGCCGCGGCCGCAGAGGTCGCACGCGATGACCGCGTTGGCGTCGGGGCTGGCGGGGGGCCCCTCGCGCCGCTTGCACACCACGCACATGATGCGGCCGTCGTCGGCGGGCGGCGCGCTCAGCAGCTTGAGCGTGGCCACCGGCGCCCACGAGTGCGTGCCGTCGCCGAACTTGACCAGGCAGCGCGCCTCGCCCGCGCCCACCTCGCACGAGTCGTTGTCGTTGCTCGTGCTCAGCTCCACGATAGTACCTGCGCGGGACGACGGCGGGCTATCGGCCGATCACGGGAGACGGGACCGCGTCAGGAGGTTCAATATAAATTAATTTAAGTCCTTTCATAATATTTATAAGTACTCCAATAAACAGCGATAACAATTAACATTGTTGTAGCTTTAAATTGAATATATTCGATAATTGAATATAAGGATACAAGTGTCTGTATATGAGCATCATTAGAAAGGATAGTTTAGAAGGCTAGGTGGAAGACACTCGAGGACCTTAATGAGGTGGACAGACCCAATAAAGTAGGTTCTGGATTATCTCCACTACGAATGCAAAAAAGAGCTGCCACCAGTCAGTAATAGCGACGGTTGGTTAAGCAATCCAACAGTCATAATGAACACGACCGCTCTGCTAAGAGAGCAACGACGTGGAAGATAGGCATCTTCGGATAACATTGTAAAGTGAAATTACGCACGGACGCAGCAGAAATTAAAATGCCATCAAAAACAAAATCATACTTTATTCATCGTTCGGGCGCACGTGTTTCGAAAACTATAAAAACATCGTAACATACATTTGTCGTAACCATGAGTGTACAGAGTAATACGAACCTAAGTAATACCGTCCATCCTTGTTCGGCACCAGCACATCGTCGCCGCAGTGGAACGGATTGCCGTTGCTTTTTTCCGTGTTCGTCGTGGAGTCGGGCATCGCATCCTGTGTCTCTTCTTCTTTCTTCTCATTCTTCTTAGCGCATGGCGTGATCGTCTTGTCAAAGTCGCTCAGGAGCGCATCGATCAGTGATAACTGGGTTGAAACCACTATGTAAAATAAACCATTGACAGTTAAGAGACCAATTTATCGTCTTCCGTCTTTTTTTTTTTTTACCGTTGAATTGTCAATGTTGATATGTCATTGCCGTATGTGTAATGTGATGTGTTTTGGGGCACTTTTTCATTGGATGATAGAAATTATTTATGAATACAATCGACTAAATCGTAAATGAGGATGCGATGATAAAATATATTGCGATCGCTCAAGATGTTTAGATTATTTATTAGACATCATGTTATGTTTCATGTATCTCAAAAAATATATGTTTCGTCTATGTTCTACTTTCGTTGAACGTATGTAGCGCTGATCTCTATACAATTCCATTTTCTTACTATCTCTTAACGTCTAATCTGTTAAAATAAAATGTGTGCAATTTCTCAAATAATAATACAAGCGTGTCACATAATAACACATAATAAAGGCCGTGCGGTAACGAAATTATTATGGCATGTATAGTAGCGGACATGTGACAAAGCAGTTGTATATTGTAATTCCATTAAAATGTTTCGATAATGTTGTTAAGTGAATAGTAACAGCTATTGGCATACATCATGCACAAATATTCCACGATGGGACGGAGATGTAACTGGTGAAACGCGGGAGTGCGGTGCACGCCTCTGCCTTATATTTATTATTATTATTATTTTATTTATTATTTATTTTTATTTATAGCATACGAACGTCGTAAACACATTTTATTGCATCATTGACATAAACAACGTGAAAGAATTTTTAACTATTATATATATATATATATATATATATACACTACCGTTCAAAAGTTTGG
>DWDW01001777.1:0-11081 GCA_018245635.1 Mimoniades versicolor eupheme | reverse complement strand
CAATAGGCTCACCACCTATTCCATCGTGGGACTTAAAAAGTAACTGGTGAAACGTGGGAATGTTCTACATTCCTCTGTCCTCTTCGGGGATTACAGGCGTGAAGTTACTTTACTTTTCTTTATTATCCAGTGAATGTTGTAACTTTTTACGTTCTTCACGTGTTTACGTTTTTCAAGGCTGTACTTTTGCGGAGGGACAGGCAGAGGAATGTAGTACACCCGTACGAGTTATCACCTGTGTTATACGTTTCGCGATGGAATAGAAGGATGACCTATTGCCGAGCATCGGGTACCAGACTACACAGCGGCTGAGAGTTACAAGTTAACAAACCCACGGCGAATGATGACAGCTAAAACTGTTTTTTTTATTTTATAACATCCTTGAGTTTGGCTGCTATCGCGCTTGGTAGTAAGCACAAAAACGTTGTGAGATGTAGCATTAAATACATATAATAGAAATGATTTAAAACGGAACTTCGATAGATACTAACGATTTTCTGTTATAAATTCATGAATCTGTTATAATGTAGGTGTGAGTAAAGTTTAAAAGAAGCAAAAAATCATACAATCATATATTATGAAGGTCCCAGCCCTAGTAACGGGGCACATCGCAGTGAGAGGGTTATCCGGCTAATGTATGTAAAATGAGATGACACCGCGCTCAGCTTGTTGAATTAGGTGCGCGCCGCTACGCTGATTTCCCCACAGACTGTCGATTCCTTTACCTTGGAACATTCATTGCACTACATGTAATTAAATATGAAATTTTAATTACCTAATATATGAGGCGCTGATGGCTATTTCATAAGCAATCTAGCTTTGTGAGATATTAAAAAAGGTTTCGGTATTTGGTTCTGTGCTATGTCTCATATAAATAAAACTTTCTCTGTCTGATTCATTTACAATTTTTTGCCGGTTTGTTAAGGAATGTTATGGATAAAAAAAAAGCAGATTTCACAGACAGTTGTTTATTATCGTTACACCACGACGTCAGGTCCTTTAGTTTTAGGCAGAGTGTACGTTGTGCCAAATATTTCATTTCTCTATTCTTATAGACCTGACAGGCTTCTTCCACATTTATCTCTTTCTTCATATACGCACGTCGGTTTCGAAGATTTATTTATAAGCTATTATTCAATACAATGTATACAATATCTGTCACTCTATGAATCATTTACATTTTTACCGCTAAGTGTAAGAAAATAAGGCAGGCAAATAAGAAAAAGATGAACAAAGATATAAATAAAAAAAATTAAAATTATTATATTCGTCTGTCTCAAATATCTATCTAACCACTTCTGTAACTAGATATCTTTGTTCACAAATATTGGTAAGCTTGTGATACAAGCGACTCAAAGCAAAGTACTTATTATCGGATCTAGATTACACAATGATATATTATTACTTTTCAATGATTTATTGTTTACTGGAAATGTTTTCAAGTTCTTAATCAAACAAGTGCTTTTACCAATATCTGAAATTTGACTAATATCAATGCCGACGGTTTCAATTATATGTAGATTCTCTATTATACACATGTAGAGTCAATTACAAGTAATGTCTTATTGGTTGTTTAATCAGCAATAGACATTATGCGCATTTAGTCAAGTACGGACTCTGTAGATACGTGCCGAATGACTCTTCGTTCATATACTAACCAATGTCTACATTAATTTGTCCCACATGCATATTGTATATCATGTTCGTGTTATACACTTCACTGTTAGACTAAGATTGTGTTAATCAATTGATCGTATTACAAGCAACATGTTCAAAGCACTTGATACAAAGACGTGCACCCTGGGGAAGCGCCGACGATCTCAATTGGACTATGCCACGAGTGTGTTATCATTAATTTGCAGCATATGTAGTATTGTACTATTGAAATTACACGATGCACTACATTTTATCGGTACTATATATTAAATTGTAAGTATCATTGGAATTCACTTCATATATCACTTCGATGAATAATCCATTCTTCTTGAATAAAGCTATAAATGCCTAGAAAAACCTTCCAGAAAAATATAATTTTTTTAATAGGGCAATAGTTTTTTAATTTCTACATTTGTTTTACACGTGTATCATAACACGTTTTTATGCGCATTAATGACTCCTCGGGTAGCCTGTATTAAACTTTTTGTGGTTTTGTATAATAAAAACACCTCTTGTTTGTCTTACCAGCTCAGCTACTGGAATATAATATATTCGAGGTGAATAAAAGTTATATCCAACTCACGCAGAACAAATATAATTTTTGCATGTAATATTTACCGCAGACGTCACTGCTATTACATTAAAGTGGAACAAGATCCGTTTTAGCTAGTAAGGTTATTTGAAAGTAAGTAATGTTAGTTTGAAAATAAGTTAATAAATTAAATCAGTGTTGAAGTTGGATTGTAAGCCGGAAGCTACGAGTTTAAGTTTGTGAGTAGGAACTAGCGGCAAGTTTCTAACGAGACGGCGCCGGCTAATTTGTTTGCTTATACGAATGCCCATTTCTATTAACGACTGATACGACTAAGTGCTAATAATACTGGTACGTAAGATAAATGTATTTTACATTATATGAATAAAGTCGAAATTGTGATCATTATAACATAACATCATTATCATCATATTGCAGTCCATTGCTGGGCACAGGCCTCTGCTGAGGCTTCACGCTGGACATGTGGGCTGCAGACGGCAGAGCACGGCGTCTCACACCACCTACGCGGTTGCCCGAAGGCAGCCAGGGCATTTAGTTGAGTATATTTTCCCGAACGGCTAGGGAGCAGAAAGTTGTACACTTCCTTCATTGATTATTGTATTGTACTCGTATGTACACTATGGAATAGGTGGTGATCCCACTATCTCATCATCATCTTCATTACGAACTCTGTCATCATTGCACTGTTGGATACGGCTTTCTTATCAAAATGAGACGGATCAAGCCATAATCTGTCACGCTTGACAGGCGCAAGTTGACAGAATTCACACGCTGTACAGAACATTATGAAGAACTCTAAGGTGTGCAAGTATTCTCCAGTGTTTCTCTACACTGGCACAGCAAGTGATTGTAACGCTTTTAAAACGCACATTTGCACGAAGCGGCTGAACAGTCTTCTATTAGGCTATCACTGCTCACCAGTTATAATAATTAACAGCAGTTTATGTACGTTGAGTGCGCGTGGCGTTCGGCGGAGACGTAATAGAATTTGGAGAAACAAGCGCGCTCGCGAGCTAAGCGCCGTTCGTCGAGGTTGCCATTTAATTCCCCCGCGATGTAGATAGAGCACGTTGCCATTTGCGCTCGCCTCGCTTCCGTCGTCCACCACATAATTTTTATGATACACTCTTAAAAAATACACAAAAATAAAAGTGAACTGGATTACGGGAACGACATTTGGGAAAGTGGGGGTTGGTGTTTTGATAGTGTAACTATTTGTTAACATAACAGTATGTTGTAAGTTAACGATCTAGCAGTAGACTGTCTCAGTCTACTGCTACTGCTACTGCTAGGTTGATGATGATGATAAAGAGGTGATGGTAATGCAAAGATGATCATGATTATGATAAGAAAATATAATAGCTCTGTTTGAACACAAAATGTACCGATCAAGAGAATTTTCACAAACGTTCGTTAATTCGTAACTTTGGAACTTTTTATTTTTTAGGGAATATTAATTTTGTCAGCGTCATTGACAGCTCTGGACAAATTGCCATCGGCTAATATCTACAGGCGGAACGATAAAGCTTTCCAGCAGTGTCGGTTATATGTATTATTTTTATGTAACGAAAATATTATATATTTTATAGATTTTCATAAATACGAGTTTCATTTTTTATAATAAAAATTAAACGTTTACCCTGGAACAACTTCAGTTATTTACTGTTATTAATTTTTGTCTATTTTTATTAAGTCTTCTAAATACTCCTTGTATCAGGTTTGTAAGGATCGATATACATATTTGGTACACGCCACTCTTAGCTTATCCCGTAAGAAACTTGCTGGGTGATGTAATAATTTATAATGGTATTTTTATGTCAAAATGTAAGATTAAAAAATATTTTAACCACTTTTCTACCCAATATTACATTGTCTGTCAAGCGCATCCTTGACTTTTTTTCGTCAAGTTAACGAAGCTTCCGGGCTTTCAATCAACCTCTGATCGATTCGTTTTTAATATGACTCACTGACCTGTTGGCCCGATGGTGATTAATTCTTGGCTATTGCGTTTTGGGTTGTAAGTTCGATTTCCGTTCAAGACTAACTTTGTGTAAGAGCGCAAATATTTGTTGTGTTTGGGTGTATCAGGAAAAAATATTGGGAATTCAAAGCATTTAAGCAATAAAGTAAATTTGTTAACACAAGAAATGAAACGAAGTATATAACATAATAACATAATACAAAACATAAATTTCAATACGTTCATTCGTTTCATTACCCTTATTCGGAATAGAAATTAGTTTATAGTAATTTGCAAAAAATTCTAATAATAAGATCACATATTGTAGCCACTGTTACCATAGAAAATATATCTAAAGCACTAAATACACAACTCGATCACGCAACGGAGTCCATAGAACGGCCCTTATGTCGCTAATCCATTATCGTAGTAAGTCAAAAAGGTATAACCGAAATTCAATAGGGCATTGTATGGGACGGCGCTCGAGCAACTACGCTCAGGGGCCCTGTAACGGCGTGTCCGACGCATTATGAAGCTGTAATTAATTATCTAACTTCACAAACCCTTCTCGCTACTGCCTCATCGATCGCTTTACCCTTTAAGCAGTAAATTCCAAAAGGATGATCCAGTTAATGGCCTATTGGTTTCACCATTGCCAATATTTTACCAACGAACGACCATCCCAAATAGTTTAAGTCTCGCCAAAATAGTCCACTAAGTTTCAAATTACACCTTAAATTAGGTGCTCAGTACCAAAACAACAGCTAAAAGTCTCAAACATTATCGTAAAAGTAAGTAAAAATTACAGCGCCCATTAATTGCAACCCCCTTACGAACCCAATTAACTTTTTGTTTAAAGCTGTCATTAATCTGATAAAAAGTAGATATAAAAATCATTACACTCAGTACTCTGAATCACAGCGGGTTTTTGTAAAAAAATTCTTTCTGTTGATAAAAGACGAAATTCAAAGATAATCTTTCGAGAAATATAACTCTGTAGAATGAAAAATGAAGTAATGGAGCAACAGTGAAAGAAGTTTCAGAACATCTGGTGAAAATCTTTAGGAACATTTAAGTGTCGATAAAGCAGCTGAAATATATGCACATAGTATGAAGGAATCTAACGACGTAGGTGAGGAGAAAGTTTGAAAAGGCATATCTGTCGCGGCGCAACTGACCACTGAAAGTAAGACATGTTTGGAAGATTCTCGCTCGACTGCCAAACTTGTAAGAGAAACATTGCATGACTGTAGACAGCGCTTGTCTCCCGCCGACAACACTTTACCATCCACGATACGATGCATCCCGAAACTTGAGTACATTACTGTTTGTTTCAAATTATTTATTTTTAGCTCTTAAATTTTTTATTTGTGATATCATGCTGCTAGTTATATGTATATCGATAATTAACTTATTAAAAATAAAATATTAATTTAACCAGATACTTCAAATATACATACAAATCAAAATTTTAATATTTGTTAAACATTTGAAATAATTACACTTTTTATCGGAATTTTTACTTTCCTCGAGAGAAACCATTTATCGAAAAGAAAAGTAGGGTCATTAAATAAATATCCCTCAGTCGAAACTTTGTGTAACTTTCGTTGACTTAAAGAGAAAAAAAAACAGAACAAAAGCTTCGGTTTCATCTTAGACTGATTATCTATTTCCGAGGAAAAATTGGTGGTCCTCGTGAAAATACTAAGTTGGAGAATTTTTCTTACTTCTGTGAATTTGTTCTTCCACCAGGTACCGATTCAATGTTTATGTGCATGTAGAGGCGCGCTACTTACTGTAATATGAGCGCGAGGCTCACATGAAAAATGCTGAACATGCATAACACCACAAGCACCGAGTATAGTAAATAATAGAGTACGTCACACGCGTCATACTGAGACTGGCCAATCAGAAGACGCATCCTCAAACGCGCTATCGAAGTTCCAAAGAATTACAGTAATTACAGTATATATGTAGTAGAAGATCCGAAGTTAATATTCAGGCCGCGAGTTCCAGGCAATGACATCGCAACAAATACTTGTGCTCTTCACACTAATATTTATTCTGGGTGGGTATCAAACCCACGACCTCCGACGCAGCAGTCAGTTTCACTAACCACTGCCTCAACAGGCCAGTCGGGCTTTATCACATTATTTTAAGCATTATGGTCAGCAACAGTACAGTTTTTAATCATTCGACAATTGTTCTTCAAAAAGTCTGTTTCCAAATAGCTTCACAGTTATTTCCTTTTTTACAGTTGAAACGAAAACACGAATCAAAGCTCAAATATTAAAGTAGAAGTGAACGTAAGCCAATATTTCACGTGTCACGTTATTTGCGGAGCGGTCTCATGGTTTTAAACGGGAAATGGATTTTGCATTATACAGAAGTTCCTAGCAGGTTCCAATACGAACAAAGCCGTATATGTCAAATTCAATTTTCACGTTTACAGGTCGCTATTTTGAGATGTTTGGCCGTCTAAGTATCGTAGCTCAGGAGTTAGATCGTTTTAAGCTTCCAAGTTACTTCCACTGAGAATAAGCCTGCTTCAGCCCATTGCTGGATATAGGCCTCCCCTGAAGAGCGCCATCGTGCAAGACGGGGTTCAGAACCCTGTACGCCCCATATACGTACGTAGATGTTATTCAATATTCGGACAAGTTATTCAATTATACTCAGTCTCATTTTCAATCTTCATTATTTGTAATTTAATATATCACGTACTTTTTAAAGCATCACACAATATTCAAATGATAATGGAATTAAATTGCCTCTGTATCTCGCACTATGCACACACACTCACATTCACAAATACCTTGCACGGGTTGGTTCACGCAATCTTTTAGTTCAACGAATATTTATAATGGACGTACTAGGTTGTCAGATTTCTGCTAGTTGCTTGTATTGTTCTTCTTTTTTTATGGAAACTATCTTTTTGTATATCTGTGGTGGCAGGATGAACTGTCGACAGGTCCGTAGGAATACTTAATAACATAGAAATAATAAAATTGGAGTACTAGCAAAATTATTATAGAGAATATTCAGATAATGGTTTGTGGGAGATTTACAAGTGTCCGATATAGGTGTGCCTAGATTAAGCGAGTAATGAATGTAGAAGAAGCACGTCAGGTCTGTAAGGATAGAGATATCTGACACTTGCTGTTCGCTGTTTACCCTGTAATTAGCCTAGCATGACGGTGTATTAAATACAGTGAAAATCAAGGCAATAATATGGAAACAAAAATGGAAAATGAGAGAGGCTCCCGGTCGGTTCGTGAAGCTTCTATTTGGGGAGCGACAGGCTGCATCGAGTTCGGCCGTCGGTCGCGACGGGCTAAATGCAGCCAGACTGCAACGACACCGATCTGCACTTTGGCCGCTGAATTTTTAATACAGTAAGTTATTTCGGCGTGAAGCGCCTAATTAGCTTCTGCCACTCGCTGCGACAGCGGCTGTGTATATTTAGCTACAGAATTCGCTCACGCTCTTAGCTATGTAGTTGATTACGGCTTTTAGCCCGACTGGAAATAAAGTTTTCCAGTTTAATACAAATATCGTATCAGTGTAGTGATTTATTTCAGAATATTTTGCTTAATGTATGGAAAATGTATTTAAAGGTAAAGCAGCGTGGAAAATTTGGTATTCTATTATATTATGTAAATTAAACTTATAGGTTGACATACAACTTTCACGTAATTATAACTTGGTGTTAGAAAGCGTATTTTATATTTCTAATCCGTTTCTCTCCTTTCGTTTTTGGGTTACGCGGGCTTCTTGACATATAGGATAATTTAAATTTGGAATGACCATTTTTTCCATTGTATGAGGCTGTTTTCAATTATTTTTTTAATGCATGTGTCAAAAGTGGACGGAAAATGTTTGCAATGTTGACACGTGCATATGACTATACTTTACTATTTCACTAGGTGCGAGGATAAATCAAAGTATTACCAAAGTCCAATGGTATTAATAAAAACTAAAAAACTAAATATTTTAGGTTACCAGTGAATTGATTAGATTTGACATAAGAATATTCTGTAAATAGAAGTATAAAAACGTCGATCGTTATAAAGTAAATCTGTTATTCATTTCAAACATTAAATTAACTTAAAAGATAGATAAAACTCTAGATTATATAGAATATATACGAGCTTTCCCTTATAGTAAAAGAAATAAGGAAATGAATTTGCGTAACGGGCTTTAAATGAAGAACGTCTATGCGTTGGTTCCGCACTGTTCCGCACTGTTCCGCACTATTCCGCACTATTCCGCACCGCTCCGCACAAAGCGCTGCGGCTGCGTATGGCAGCGCCTTTTATATGCATCGGCTATTGGATCCCATGCTGACTTTAAGTAATTAAAACGGATTTTAGAATTCCGCGTAACACCTGCAATTTTGTAATAACATTGCAAAGAAGGTCCCGCTGTTGCACGTAGAAAGAAATTTTGCTCGAAAGTTCCCTTGAAATATTGTTGATATTTTATATAACCACACCAGTTCCCTTCAGTGTAGGTAAAAAGCAACGAGTGACTTTTTTATTATAGCCATAGGGTCGTGTTTGACAGCAGTCAAACACGCTTTAAACCCAGGTGAGATATTATATCTCACCTGGGTTTAAAGCGAGGTACAGCCCACAATGTAGCACGCTTGCTTAGCAAGTGCCTCTTCACTCTTATCTTAAATAATTCCAGTAATAATTCGTGTAAATGAAGAAATTTAAACGCAGCCTTAATTTGAGTGAGAACTGAGTAACATGAGGGTATTATGATGAAATCAAGACTAAGGAAATAATAATTTATTAAATAATAATATGCAATAACATATGCACTGACGTAGCTGGTACATGTATAGTATTACTGTTAATATTTGGATGTTCAAATATTTTTCCATTCTATGTATATCGCGTTTGAATCCTATTTTGATTCTTGTTCAAATGGCTTCCAAGAGAAAATATGGAAAATCACTTATAAAGTATGGGATTCCGTAAGATTTATATTTAATGATACCATACCAATAACAGATTGTATGACGTTAATAAAAAAAAGGATTACAAAACTTTATGAATACATACATATTGTCACGCCTGTTTACTATAAGGGTAGGTAGAGGTTAAAGACAGTCACGCGCTACGACCTTAGCACATTTCTTTCGCTTGCTCTACGTCTATTAAGTTGTCATATATGGTCGTCTATGTTTTCGGAACTTTTTATTCAGCCTTCTTTTAAGATGTGTCCGTCTAGGTGCAGCTGTTCTGACTCTACCATTTACACTGACCTTATAAATCTGTTTCGTTAATCTATTGTCATTCGTTCTTTCTACATGACCAAACCATCTAAGGATTCCTTTTCTTGATCCTGGTCATCTTCTCTCATCTCACATCTCACATCGTTCTCTCCTTACATTGTTCCTAACTCTATCTGCCATACTTACATCACACATACTTCTTAATGCTTTTATTTCTACCGCACAAATTCACTTTTAATAGAAAAACAATTAATTTGCGATTGTATTGATTTTAGTTGTATACAGAACCAATGATAAAAAAGCATATTTATCTTCACCCTTAGATCCTGTTAAATTCCTCCTACATTGTCTGAATTGACCGTATTGATCAATTGCGGCATATGTGTTTATGTCTGTATCAGTAACATGTTTCCGAGCGAATTGACATGTGAAATGAAAAGAATTGGCTTTGTTTACGTTTCCAACAATGTTGGTACCTTTGTTTCGATCACGGTTTTAACTATTACTATTATATGGTTACGTCTGGTCATATGTACATACATGCTTACCAGTTTAGAATACTTCTGACTACACTATTCTCGCGCGTAGTCTAGTGACCTATTTGGTCAAAGTAAGCTGTTTCGATCTCCCTTGGAAATAAATGTTAAAAGGTTACACAACGTTAAATCTGAGTAATCCTAAAAACTGTAAGCCCCGTTTGCGTTAAAAACAGAGAAGTATTATGGAGGATAAAAAATACGCAACGTTTTTTTTGTGGAAACACTTAATAATACGAAGTTCAGTGGGGAGAAAGTCCTCTCCCACAGACTCTTGCAAGCTAACCTAAATGACATAATATGAGATAGTTTGTGTTGATCTAGTGATTAATCTATAAAACTAACCAACCCACTGCAAATAGTATTAAAATTCACTCCCAACGGTTGACAGTTTAATTAAGCATGTACCTACTAAGTCTGATGCGAGGGTCTAACGCAAAATCAGAGTCCAATCAATCCTGTCCTTAATTCTTAAGGTTTAATGCAAACTGAACGTTATATTGGTTATCTTTAAGTGCAATTCACATAATTGTAAACTGGTGTTAGAATCTTTCGACATGCTGCTAAAATAGTACGTTTCGAAATGTTAAATTAGGTCTTGTTTTGATGAAAATAAACTACATTTTGCCATATCTGGGATGAAGTATACGAGTGTACGTATATGTCGACACGGAGGCGTCCGATGTCAGTATTCAGTATAGAGATGTCAATGGGTGTTTGTAATGAATTATCCAGGAATTATGTGCCTCTACGAAAACATAATCATTTCATCACGTTTGATGGACACGTCGTTATAATATATTTAGGGCATTTTCAATTATATTATACATAAGTTGACTGATAGCCTCGACGCCGGCGAACGAGTGGTTGCAACGGTGCCCGTTCGTTCAAAGTATTAGTGCGTTTTTCTAATTTGAAATTTGTCGTTTTGGAGGAAACACGGGCGTGGATTTATGTGTTATAAATAAGTTCCTATAGTGGGTATATTCTATAAAGGTACACAGTGCGAGGCAAAAGCTTAATTATCACTGTTTCTAAGATATGTAGGGGAGACTGGGTACGGTAGTGCCAGGGTACGGTAGTGACAGTCGTAATATTACCGAATTTATAAGTGATATCAGGGGGGGTGTG
>DWDW01001776.1:0-11084 GCA_018245635.1 Mimoniades versicolor eupheme | reverse complement strand
GATAAGCTTAAGCACGCTCGGCTAGCATTCGTCTTCCTATTATCCTCTGATTAAAAATACGTACAGCCCTTTAAAGCTTATTACAGATTCGGGATACTTTATCTTCCTTCGGTTTTTGTATTATTTATTACGAGATATGTTTGTGTTAGGATAAAATAACTTTAAAACATATCGTAATATTTACGTATTCGTGTTGTTCGATAGCTCATAAGGTCCGTACAAAACTCCTTTGTAGATCCCATAATCCTACGCCGTGTGCCCGTAGTACCCACATCTTCATGCGACAAAGACAGGACACATAGAGGTGCGATACCAGGTAAATATCATAATCCAAGGGATATAGGCTTATAACTGTAGATAAATGAAATTCTTCTTGTTTAATTATCAAATCTATTTTTACTCCGAAATGTGGCGTAATTTCACATTCTTTAATGTTCTTTCGGTTTGCAAGGAATTAATACTTCATCATATTTTATTATAATAGAAATGTATTTTGTTGGTAGTGTACAGTACTGATTTTGAAGTTAGAGGCGACTTTTTGTTAATAAGGTACTTTTTATTATCAGGTACATTTACAATAGTTGGGCATTTGAATTGTCATATAGAAGGCATTTTAAATAAGGAATGATTTTTAGTAACGGTTGATAAATCTTATATGATTTTACAGGAGCTTTGTACTTACATGTATGTGTAGAGGGCGTCGTTATTTTTAACGGCAACTTTTGTATTGCCGGAGAATCTGAAAAATAAAATATCGTATGTAACATGGATTGAGGTTAAGTACGAACGCAACATCTAGGTATGACCATTGTAGGCTTCTTTTCTTGTACGTACTTCGTGCAGTTGTTGTAAAATAAGATTGTCGCTAAGCTCCTGGCAACATTTGTGCATAATTTTTGAGTAATTCATACATAAAACTTAGTTTGAGAACTTTCGATTCATATCACATCTACATATTTTCGTCCCAATAAACAGTAGTCATGTATATCTAAAAAAATTATGTTTAAATGCCAAGATTTCCATAAATGCAGACTGTGTTATTGGCATTCAAGATAAAGCAAAGCCAATTTCAAAAGATATAGGGCCGTTTCCTAAGAGTTGCTTAAACTAATTAAAGTCGATAATCCCTTCAGTTTTAAATTAAACCCGTGGATTCTTTGTTTCGTATCCGCTGTGGTATTTTCAGTCTGTTTATGTCTTATACGTTATAATAGACGCTTTTGTTTATTAGAAAAAAAATAGCCTAAAATATAGAATAAAACATAACTTCACGCTTGTAATTCCCTGAAGGGAGAGGCAGAGGAGGGTAGTACAACCAAATTTCACCAGTTTCATCATATGTCCCAGCATGAAATAGGGGTTGAGCTTAATATCTTGCACCGTCTACAAATCCAGGCTTCAAATTATAAAAACCCAATAATAATACGTTGCGAAACATGGGGATCGAACTTAGAACGTCTTGATAAGCAGTCGCGTTTGGGAACGTTCTACCAACGATTATAAATATTTATGTCATATCTTACCTATTTGAATCATCGCTCTTCAATTTAGGTGTAAATAAATTGAATTGTAATAATATATTGTAGCTGTAATTGGTTTCGTTACAATACTGTTTATAGAATCTAACTATCTACAATATAATGTATTAGATTGCTGTACGAGTAATTCAATATAGTTCAGTATTAATCCGTTGCTCAGTAATTGTTAATTTTCATTTAAAACACGATCTCGTTACACTTGAACGCTATTCTGTAATATGCCACTGTATATATAATTGGCTACATAGTTCTGCGATACGAGAAATCGAGGCATATGTAAGGTATTTGGGGTAGTACTATTCAAAAAGTATTATTTGGAACGTATCTGGACTAACTCGACTGTCGGAAGTTATATAAAATCCTGTTATATATATGTTACTATTGCAATGTTGTACAAAAATTAACATTTTCAGGCATATGCCAACACAGTTATTTGGAACGCTTTGTATGCTAGAAGTGACGGAGTGGCTTCTAGACACTTTACTCCACTTGCTTTGCGAAAAAAATTTGATAAATGACGATAATCGTGAACTATCATAAAACGATTGCTACTATTTTCCACTGTGAATACTTACATCATACAGTCGCTTAGTTTACACAGATCGAGAAGTGGTTCCGGAACTTAAAGTAAGGTACGTATCTTGGATATCGTGTAAATCATGTTACGTTACGCTTGTTGCACTTGGATGCTGAGTTGGAATACTCAATCTGCGAAGGTGTTCAGTTTTAGCAATGCTAACTTGCCTTCTCTCGTTGAGCGTACACTTCGCGAAGTAGGGTCTAACAACAGAGAGAACGATACTATGTATGATCACAGGTTCAGTTTAAAGATGTTTGTAGATATGTAGTTGTCAGCTTAGACACAGTATTATAAATGTTGATCGACGATTTCATTCGCAAAATTTGCTTTATTTGACTTCGGTTTCATTTGTGTTATGCGTGTATGAGAAATATGAGAAATTTATGTTAGGAGATTAATTTAGTTCTGCATTGACACGACGACGCATTCCAATGTTATAGAGCCGAATACGATGATTGTTTACGTACATAGTTTCCGTCATATATTATTCCTTATGTACACGTTTTGTCGGAATGCATACCACAATATGGTATTGTATACAAATTGTAGTTATAATTATTACAGTTCATACGTTATTAGACATATCGCCTCTTCGTTTCAATAACGTAATATTGTCTTAATAAAGTATTAAGACAATATTACATTATTGAAGCAAAGAGGCAATATATAAATATGATTTATGAAATATTTCAGTGTTTTGGGCGTATTGAAAATTTAAACGCCAAGTAAAATTGTTTATAGATTCGTTTAATTGATGAGTAAATGGAATATTTCTACGTAAAATGCCTTTAAATGAAAATATTCTATCATATTTGACGGGTTTGACGGATTATGTTTACTGATTGCGAAGTGATCGTGGAAAATTTTCATGTGTAAACTTACGAAAATTTGGTCAACCAAAGTGTCTATTTATTCCTACACCTTGATTAGTGGTGGGATTCTTAACTGGTTTAATTGAAGTTACAATAATATAGCATGGCTAAGAGAAAACTGCTAAGAGAAAACTGTGGAAATTTAGTTATATACTCGTACATACACTCAGAGATCATTTGCTGCTCAATAGGATTTAGTGGAAACGCTCGAATATCTCTTAACCAATCGATGTCAAACACATCAACACGACGTTGCTGATTAGAGGCAAATATAACCGCAGCTATGGTGTTCTGGAGGTGAACATTTAAATAATATTGTGCGATTTTGAGGTATTAAAACATTTTAGTGAACGTTTGAAGGTCAGTTTTAAAAACTAACGACAATGTTATTTGTCATGCTGACATGTAGAAATAATGGCAGCTGTAAGAATGTCGAGCGAGTTATACTTACATTTTTTTTATCTTGAGGACTCCACACACGGCTATCTGATCTCAAAGTTAGCGTCAAGAGAGCTTGTTTCATGGTAACCAGAGGGCTGATAAACTATATACGTACATATAAATATATACTTAAATAGTTTTTTTCTTCGATTCCCATCCAGAATAATAATATATCACACAACTATTCATTCTAGATTGGAATCGAAGCCACGACCCTCTGCACAACAGTCACGTTCACCAACCATTGCACCAACGGTCCAACAATTCAAATGTAGAGTAGTGATGTAACGAACGTCATTTTTTGAATATTCGCGAATACGAATGCGAATATACGCTACCGACATTCGCGCGTGCGAATGCGAATATTCGTTACATCACTAATGTATAGGGAGGGAGACTATTGAGTGAGAATGAGACTTAGTCCAAATCGGTCACTAACTGGTAAAAATTAATTAGATGCGATAAACCTGTTTACGGTACCAATAGTAGTAATAGTCTAATGGGTTATTAACTGCCTACTGATAGTAGAAACCGATCGCCCGAACGGGAAAATAGAGCTTGGGTATTCAGTGCTAGGCTTACAAACCGAAACGCGTACACGATGTTTGCAGAACGATACTATCATACACAGACGTAATACTACATGCGAATTGGTTGTGTTTGCTCCCCGAAGACCCCGACCGCATCTTGTAGCTTTCGAGACAACAAAACACTGACAGGTATTATGGTATTTGAATCAATGATCTCATTTGGGCGTGTCTCTGATATACGGAATAAAACATACAATATATTTTACGGGTTTTATTATGTGACTCGTCTCGCTGAGTGTGTGAGTTCATGGAACTTTTATGTGCAGGAAAATAATGAAAGTAAAACTTTAGATATCATTATTTTAATATATGCTAAGTACAGTAGGTACTTGACTAGCCCTTGGCAAACGTAGTGTAGTACGCCCATATAGACGGAGTGGAGGTATAGTCAGCGTGCATGTGAATGGTTGGATGCGGAGAGCTGAAGATCGAACTCAGTGACGTATGTTCGAAGGGGTTATGTCCCGTAGTGAACTGAAAGAGTAGGTTACAAAGCCCGGATTTAGGATCTCTGAGCTCTAAGTTACTGTTATTATTACATGCGTTGTTATGATTAAATATAACTTCATATAATGGTGAAGGAAAAAAACGTGAAGATTCTTGATAGCCCTAGCCCTTCTTTTTCGTACAGGTTACCCATGTCTAACACAACATCACGCCTGTAATCCCCCAAGAGGTGTGTAGTACAATGCCTCGTTTCCCTAGTTACGTTTACTTCCCACTATGGAATATGTTGTGAGCCAACTCATGTCTAACAATGATTAAAGCACTAAAAACAAATTAATACATCATTATTAAGGCAACCAAATGCTCACTATCATTTCCAAGCTGTGTAAGGCTAATACGTTTTAATCCACAGGTCTTGCTAACTTAGCTTTGACGTACTAGACCGCTGTAATTGGATCTCTGGTACCTAAATCTGAAGTCTTTTTTCAGTTAGGACACAAATGTAGTACATAACAAACATTCGATAAATAAACGTTGTTTTAATGTAAACTAGATCAGTATAAAAATCTCCAATATTAAATAGAATTCAGAGTCCACAGCAATGTTAAGTAGTTGAAACATATTGAAACGGAAAGCAATCTCGAAGTCTTTACCCAACCTTTGGAGGTTACTTCAAGGGGAACGCTACTTATTTACTTTAATTTAATTTGTAAAAAAGTTAGCCGGCGAGATTTAAAACTTCACCCCTTTTTCCTCTTATAAAGTTAACAAAAAATATTTGTCTTCAAAATATACTCCGTTCAAAGTGGCTCCAAATTTTAGGTAAAAGATTTTTGTGGCTTATTATGGATGTATTTTTTGGTATCAGTATCAATATTGTATGCGACGTTGTTTTATACAGCAATAAGTATACCAATATATATATTATCAAACCTTCGTTCAGTAGAAGTTTTTAATTAAATAATATGTCCCTAGCAAGAGCGGATGTACAGGTATATAGTTTGAAACTTCCATTTATAATGAAATAGGTAGCGTCGCTCTGTTGTCATGGTGACAGGCTAATTGTATAAGATTCATAACAGGAACGAACAAGACCTTACACATGTTTTCTGATTATGTTGGTACCGGGTACCCGTATTACTGCATCCCAAGTTTTAATTGCTGCCAGCTACTTGCCGACTGCCATTTAGGATACTTGCTCGGTTTTCCTCGTATTTTAAAAGAACTTACTTGTAAAAAGATCCAGCGAGAGTTTTCGTTCGCTTACAAAAATTCCCTTGTCTACATCGTCTTTCTGTACAACGAATGACATGATATAGCCATTGTGAGGTTCTCGTTTTTTAATTCAGGCGTAAATTAAATATCTCTATGTTTATTATATCCATATTGAACGTATCAAAATAACGAATATAATAAAATGTTTATCTATTGAAATTTTATGAATGCAAGGAATTTTAAAAACAAAATAGATTTTTTGACAAAAAAAATTGTAATTTTTGAAAATACAAATAATCCTATTTTCAGGACTATCAAAATATTTTTACAATAAAATTGATTTAGCATTGAATTAAAATGGAATAATATGTGCGTGTTTTTTTGGAGTGGGCATGAACCCTTATACATCCCCACATACATACTATGCGCTAAATACCGTTTTAAATTCAGATCTGGACCATCAATAACAATTCCTTTATTATAGCACCGTTGAAATAGCTCGTTGTTCAGCATGAAAAAGCTTTAAGTCACATGTATTACACTAGCCAACTGCGGATTGACTTCCCCTTCACATGCCCCTACACACACACACACACTTCATTGTGTTCACTTTCACTTCAGAACGGTGAGAAGAACTCTACGTAGGTAGGTTTTTTCACAACTTATTTCTTCTTGTACGTAATATTGAATATTGTGTACTATAATTATATGTAATATTGAATCGTATATATAATCTAACGCTGTAATCTTAGGTCCGGAAAGCTGAAATTGTAATCATTAAGTTATCACCGAATTTTATACTCACATAAATAAAATATACGAGTACATAATTTCTATCAGGTGGATATTCGTTTTATTACGGTCACCCGTTGAGATGTAATTATATTTTAACAATCCATTGTCTACATCTTTACATACATAACCGGAATTAATCCGGTATAATCGCAAGGCTTTCGTTGACTGTTCGCATCGCGGCTTTATACAGGTAAGTATTCTGAATTCGTAATTTGTATAATACGTATTTTAATTTGCTAAGCGATCGAGATGGATTACACTAAACGTGCCGTGGAGATTGCGAGGATTAAACCAAACAAGGGAATAATGCTCGGTAACGTAAACGTAGATACATTCATAATTATGTTCTATTTATAAAAATTACGATTGACATAATACAATCGTATGTTAAACCAACTGTATAGATAATACACGAAGACTATCATAATAACAATAATACTTAGTAGTACGACCGTTTAATTTTTTTTTTAGTTTTGGCAAATCACTTATATTTAATTAATTCAATGGAATTAATAACACAATATTTTGAAGTTTTGTTAAGATTACATTGTAATGATTATATACACTTAATTACTTTGTAAAATTAGAGTACAAAATTTCACAATGAAATAAGAATAATAATATAACGTAAGAGGAGTATAACACTTCTACGCCACAATGAAAGATAATATAATATATCTATATGTTATGTTCGCTTGTTTTAATATTTTATTCTGTTATTGGTAAAGTTGTCTATGGTTACACTCCGCAAATGCGAGCTGTTAAAGAGAATATCAGACAGCGGTGTGTCTGCCGCGTGGCGTTGTTACACAGCTAATGAGCTCTCCTTGTATGCCATTAAATATCTACGGAGCGAATGTTGTTTCTTGCGCTAGTACTACTAGGTTATATTAAATCGGAATTATTTTATTATATCATTATTATATCAGCACGCCAACTCACTTATGCGGTGACAGAGAGCACATAGTGCAAAATACACGCGCGGCTTTCAGCTTCCGGCTTCGGAAATAACTGGCTCCCCCATCGATCAGTATTGTTTGGGCAACATGAGTGAGCCTTGGAGCCTGCGTCCATCAACATCATTTCATATTTGCGTACATATGCAATTACTAAATCCCAGATTTACTTAGTATGATATCGTTTGCGTTGCGTGCGCTAGTGAAGAGCTTGGTTGCGCCATTCCAACCCAGTCCTCGGGGGTAGCAATGCTTTTGTGGGGGTAGCAATTCCCCAGACAGTATCTCAATCCTGTTTCTGATTGGAGGCACAGGTATGTCTGATGTGTATAGATGCGGTACGCATTACAGACAATCAGACAGCTCATGCATGCTGTCTATTATTGGTACAACAGAAAAATCATCCGTACACTGATAGTTCGAGTCATTGCCACTTTACTCTTACTTAATAAAAGTAAGTTTCTCGAAAGCTTTTTGTTTTTAATATAACGTAAATTAATAAAATGTTACGCGTCTTATAAATTTTGATAAAATATAAATTTAAAATCTCAATATGGATAAGAAGCATGTAATTAAAGCTATCTTTATCAGAAAGAAAGCTTTTATATTTAAGAAACGTAACAATGTTTATTTAAAATATAAAAACATCGCACTTTTAATACTGTATACTGTTTTTTATATTTGTTATATACTGTAAAAGCTCATTAAATTATGATTTAACTATTAGCTGCTGGATTTGTCGATTGTAAATCAAAACATTTCCGAATTGTTGTGTAGGTACCTGTTTCGATATTTCCCATGTGCCTGTTGCAATATTTCAGGATGTACGCAATCCGATTAGGCAATATTTCGTTTAGTCTATGGAGACATGAGAATAAAATAATCTCTTATAATGAAATTCAGATGAAATTGTGAATATTTCTTGTGTATAACGAAACTTTAAGTTGGTCTTCTACCTAAGCAGTACATAAAAAACTTTATTGAGTATACTTCGATATTTAATGGATTGTAATGTTCTCTTCTCAAGAGTATTATGGTCATTGTATTCGTTTCATTTTCAGACGTATTGTTCAATTTTCTTCTATTTGTTTCGTATTGGAATTATGGGGAATAAAGTTTCGGAGTCACTTTTTTATGTACCTGTAAGTATTTTGTTATAAGTTTTTTATTGGACTTCATAAAATTCTTAAGAGCTTAATTATTACTTTACTAAAAGTATTCTCATTGTGGCATCATTTTTAAGAAATTCACAACTTTAAGTTATTTTTTAAACTGGCCTAGTTATTGTAACGTTGGGACTGAGAACAGCTCTTGACCTTTACTGTGTAACTTTCTTACAAAGTTTTTCTTTGTACCTACACGATGGGGTGTGTATCTATAGGTTAACCAATCATAACAACTACAAGATATCACAAAGAACAGTCCAAATAATAAATCAATTTGAATCAAATTCTACATCCTCTACATTCCTCTGCCTACCTCTTTGGGGATGACACGCGTGATGTTACGTTAAATTAAATATTTTGTAGCATATTTTATAGGTTGTGTCTTAAAAAAATATTAGATATTCTATCGCTTTAATATAAATGTAAATCGTATGATTATTATTAATATGTTTCATCAGTTTTATTTACGTCCCACTATGCAATAGGTGGTGAGCCTATTGCCATACACCGGGCACATATCCAGACTCCGAGCCACTAATAGAAAGTAGGAAATAAATCCAGTAATGCCAACCCGGGATTTAAACCTTCCGATCGGGAGTCACGCTTGCAACCAACACGAACTACGAGGCAGTAAAAAAAAACTCTCTTTCAATATGTATGTATCTACCGTTAATTTTACATAAAAATATATTTAAAATCAACAAAGTTGTTGTTTAAGGATAAATTTAATGTGCAATCCGAGGAACATCAATCGGAAATAAATCTGGAATCTGTGTCTGTGTGGAATTTGATTTGTAATCTCGAGATACTCTGAAGTAAGAAGATTTGTGGTGCACTTTGAAATCGAGTTGGTCGTACAATATTAAAATTCTTTTGTAGTCCGTATCACAAAGTCGTGGACACAAAGTTTATTTGTTGCGTCGGCGATACTATGGAACTTGTAAACGAATTTTATTATCTCTGATTACATCTCGGCAGCTTCAAAAATAACAGAAGTTCGCCAATCAGCATACAGTTTGTGACGATTAAAAAGTGTAGACAATTAAATGTAACTCCTCGGACTCGAGGGAAGGAGAATTACCCATAAACAGATCTTGTTACTTCCGTGGCAGGAAAGAAATGAACAGACACCTCTGCCAAAATGAAAAGCGACTTGATTTACACCTCGCGTAAAACCCGTGGTTGGATCTTATTAACATTACTTTTTATAACGGGCCAAGCGCTAAATTGCAACATTGTAGACAGAAATTTAATTAAATCGTCCAAATAAGGGGTGCTAACTTGTATCATTAAAAGCCAAATAGTTTACGGGAGAACTGATTTGCTTTACTGTTTTCTCTGTTACAGAATATCGGAACGCTTAATATAATGCATTGGAAAATGAAATTTATAGTCAATGTTCTTTGGCTGAGCCATAACATAATTATGTATCTTTAATTTATGTTAATCAATGTACCTAAAATAATTTTACGATTATTTATTGCAAATGTTTTTGTAATGTAAAGCAATGAAAACAATTTTTTATGATAATTAATTATAAATGTGCTTTAACGTAGTGTAAACAAATTTTACAGATTTTATTAATTGCAAATATTTTTAAAGCTCTGATTAGTTGGTTGTACTTCGTTTATTTTAATTTACCTTAATAAAAAAATATTGATTATTGAAAAATACGAGAACATGTAAACAAAATTATTATTTGTTAAGTACGTAAAAATAGAAACGTCATGAAACATTTGGGGCGAGAGCCTGAGGCGCTGTGGTTACCTCGTGTGCCCTCTCAAAATATAATACATGCACAGGTCTATATATTTTTTTACAAAATATTGTTCATATTATAGTATGTTTGTTAACTGTTATTGTTGTTTCATTAAGTAAACTAAAGTAGATCGCCTCGGTCGTCGAGTGGCTGCGAGCGCTACTGCCGATCGAGACGTTCTGAATTCAAATTTCAGATTAAGCACTATTTAATTTTTTTAAATATAATGTCCAGTTAAATTTCGCATTTATCGTATTGACGTAACTAAACGTAACTGGTGAGGCACTGGAATTAACTACACATCTTTGCCTACCTCTTCAGGAATTACAGGCTTGATATATTACGTTTTAAAACAAATTTTTTGAATGCATATTATTTATCATTAAAATTTTTACTCTGTGTTCATTTTTAATTATATATTAAGTTTAAATCATAAACGACAATACATGTTAATAAATATACGCTATGTTACAATCAGTAACGAACAACTTCACAACTTATTAAAAAAATGAAATATTTTCAATTAAATCATGGTAATTGTACATAGTTGACTGTTTCGTTGATCATGTCTGTTGCAAGTGCGACTGCCGATTGAGGGGTCCGGGGTTCATCCCGAGTTGGGCACTACTGGATTTTTCTAATTTAGAATTACTGCCTCGATGGTCGTGTTGGTTGCGAGTGCGACTGCCGAACGGGAGGTCCCGGGTTCGATTCCCGGGTCGGAC
>DWDW01001775.1:0-11084 GCA_018245635.1 Mimoniades versicolor eupheme | reverse complement strand
AATCAATTCACCCCCCCAAAACAAACAACGGGCGAAAAAGAAACAAAATAAACAAAAACAATTTTAAATAAAACAACGGCCCCCGGGTTTTCTGGGGTTTTAAATGGGGGGAGGGGGGGGGGGGGGGGGAGGGGAAGGGAATAAAACAAATTTAGTTTATACACGCTTATCTTAACGAGCCGCTCGACACACGTAAATATGTACATATATACTCATATAAATAAATGCGCGCACATTTACTCTCGCATGAGCTCGTATACAGTGGTACATAATATATATATACTACAATTTATTCATGTTCTATTTTTAAAACATATCACCGCAATCGGGATCTGACACTCTTTTGTACACTGCAAGAACATTCGTTTTCGAGTTCATTGCGACGATTCAAAATTTCCAACAAAACTAACACAACAACACGCCACGGAAGGGTAGGTATGTAGCGGAGTGTAGGTAATAAGGGGTGAGCCTATTGCCATAAACCGGGCACGATTCCACATTTCGTTCTGCTACTGGGAATTTTGTGTTACAAAAACCTAATAAAACGTAACAGGACTTGGGGATCGAACCGAAAAACCACTTGGGCAGCGGTCGCGCGTACAACCACTTCACCGACGCGACCTGTCAGTCAAATAAAGAAGAGTTGTAACATTTAAGCCCTGTCAGCAGAATAATATAGTACAAATGTACAATCCTTCTGGGGCCAGTGAGAAAACGGCCTCTCTCAGAGAGACACGCAACCGCTGAATAACACCAGCACGTGATTAGTAGAACAAGTGCTACTATATTTTAAAACATCACTCATTCCTTCGATGTGTTAAAATCGTTTCTCAAATTTACGAGTACGATATTAGCGCGGTCGGATGGATAGCCACGACGTCTGGCTATCCGATCGGCTCACTATCCGTTGGCGCCATTTTTCAACCCATTTCATCACCCCTTTCGTTACAAATATCTATCTTTTCGCACACATTATTTGGTGAGTACACCGCTACGTTGAAACAATGATTGGCAAAAGAGGACACTGGAAGGTATAACAATACAGCGAGCAAACAAAAACAACTTCATGTTATAATAAATACAATGTACCTAATTATAACCGAGCTTTTTGATCATAATTGCATCATGATCGAATATTGATCGGCATTTTACAAATAATCTTATAAGTACCAGGACTACCAAAGTGTTCGAAATTGTAATTATCAATGAACAACATTACGAATGTAAATAATAATTCGAAAAAAGGCAACGGTCACAAAAAGTAAAGATGAGTAAGCAAAATTAAAATTAATACAGCTTACCTAGACGTCATATTGATTGGCTGTCTTCGGCGTTAAGAGTTACATATATCCTCCTGGAACAAAAGAAAACAACAATTCAATAACACGTACAATAAACAACGAAATCAACCATAATTTATGATGACAACAATGAACCATTATAAAATAAACCACACAATGTAAATAAAAAGTTTAATGCATTGTTCATTTTATGTATGCCTACTATCCTCCGTCCGCACATGTTAGTAATAATAATAATGTCTTGAATCGAATAAAATATTCAAGCTCACATATTGTTGTTGTTGACAGGAAACGAAATCCGTAGTAGGACGATTGGTGTTTCGTTTCGCGTAAGTATTGTACTGTCGGATCGGTGCTTTGTCTAATATGTAGTGTCCAGCGCGCACGTCCGGACACTATCCCGTCGCGTCGACTTTTGACTAATATTAGATGCTAAGTTAGAGGAAAAAAATACAAAGTAACCTACCTACGTATGCTGTAAAAGTAGGTGAACAAGTCTTTTTTATTCTGTTTTACGGACGTCGCTTCATAACGATCTCGATAACAATCGATGTAAGATGAAAGGGGTGGGTGGTGGTGGTGGTGGATGAAAATTACGGATTGGGGATGTTTTTTTTATTAATCGAGCTATTTAATACCCTTATTAAACCAACTTAAACCTTATTAAGCCAACTAGTGAAAATTTAATACATTTTCTTACATTTTTACACAGCCATATGAATTCTTAACAGCTTAACAAGTCTTAACAAGTTGTTTTTATGGCTGTAATGGCTAAAAGCCTTCCGTCCTACAACTGGGCATGTCTTTTTGCAACTGCAACTTTTTCTGATGAACTATTGAAATTTAATATATTTTCTGGAATATTCATAACAGTCGTATAAATTCATAACAGATGGCTTTACACGTATATGTTCATAACAACATTGTTGTTGTAACACCTACAACCATTCCGTCCCACGATTGGGCATGATCTTTCTCTTGCAAATGCGCAAATCCCGGAGTATAGTCCTTCACGCTGCTCCAGTGCCGATTATATAGCAATGGTAAGGGATGGCTGATAAGTCTCGCGGACACTTTACGAAGTTTAATAATTATCGTTAACTAGTGTCGGAACTGACTTCAAGATGTCATCCAAAACACGGAATCGCCCATAGAAATTTTACCTTTAAAGAAGATCAATGCATCTACAAATATATCATATCACATCCATATTATACTGCTGGGCTAGTTTTAGTACGTAATTTCTCAGCATCATGTGTTCATGTGTTACGATCTTGACCAATATTTGCATATTAAACCATAACGGATCCATAACGGAAACGAATATAAACAACTTTTTTGCGAAGGGAAAGAAATACATGCCCGCGAGAAGATTCACATTTGAGCGCTACACACAAACAGCCGGACGAAGCTTAATGTACCGGTTACAATAGATTAATATGAATGGAACATATATTAAGTAACACCATTTAAAAGTGTAATCACTTTTATTTATTTATATTTAAAACACATGTATGCGTAGGAAACCGCGAGTGAATACCTAAGCATAAAACATTAATGAGGAACAAAATGAGCATCCACATTTCGTAGAGGTACCTACATAGTTGACCGCTACAAATACAATATGACCACGATTTACTTACCGATGACATGCATCATGCCATCAGCGGCTTATTTCAATCCATTGCTTTATATTAAAAGGGTAACAAACCAGGAGACGGCCACCGAATGATATGTGGTCAACGTCGCCGACAGAAATTCCACATAAAATGGGTTACCAATGTGTAAATTAGGCATACGTTGAATTGAAGGGACTTTTAAACGCTATATTTGAAGAACCGCATGTCAAGGCGTACTTTAAACACCGCCGAAAGAAACTCATTCCACAGTTTACAAGTGCGTGAAATAAAACTAAGACTGCCGTTGCCATGGAGCGTAAGCTTAAGAAGAACAAAGCTATCATCAGTTATACAAACGATGCATCTCATCTCACGTTGTTGCCGCCAATATATGTATATGTAGTTCGCCGGTATCTTTGTATCCGAGCTATCTATTCATATCAAACCTCGATAGCCTATTCCAGAAATGTCAGCGATATTTCGGGGTCGCTCAACTTGTTATCGTGGTGCATAGGTGCTCAAAGTTATCATATCCACCACCCACTTTGATTATTGAAAATTTTCCAAAGGCCCTTTTTACGTTACATATCGTCGCGGACAGAAATCAACGTATGTATTGCCATCCCTCATTTTAGGATATTTATATACCTGCTTATATTGTTCTAAAAGTGTGTATTAATATATAGTTTATGATAAGCATAAGGATTAAAAGCTTAATATTTCACACCGCTCCTCTTTTTCTATCGGACTTCTACCGCCCCCAAGTGTTAAGTACCATAAGGGAAGATGTCGCTCACTTTGAGAAACATTGTCATAGTATCTACAAAATTGATTGACTCCCAATGGCTACATCGACAAATCTGGAAAAACGTTCCGCTCGCGAACGACGCAATTCGATTTGTTATTCAGAACGAATCATAATAACCAATTGGACGTTCTACGTAGTCCACCGTGGGGTCACCTTTGTGAAAGACTCGTAAAAACAGCTACATATACATATTTCAAATGAATTGCCAACTTTTTGAATATAAATTAAGAACTTAACAGACGTAGAATTTACATATTAAAGATAGTTCAAACACGTGCCACCATTCGGGACTCATTAAAATAAATCAGACCTTTCTAGAAGGTTCAAATATCGACGGAAATTGTCCTTTTTATTTGTAAAGCTACATCCCCTCCTGTTTAAAGGGTCTCATTGCCCATTCCAAAAGCGGTAGTCACATCACGAAAATAGACACTAAGTATTTGATCCTGTTTTAAGTCTAACAACATTCCTGGTGTATTTGTGTTTTGAACTGCCCACAAAACAAACAAACAAACAACAAGTCTAATGTGTCTGTTTGCGGTAAAGCGCAGTCTACCCAAGTACGACTGAAAGCTCTGGCCGTCTAAACGCAATAATTTAGACGGTGCGAAGAGTCGTGTTCTGTGATCCCCAACCCGCATGCCCAGTGTAGGGATTGTGGACATAAACCCTCAAGGGAGGCTTATGTCCAGCAGTGGACAGCAGTGGGCTGCTAACGATGATGACCGATTATCAAAATACTTCAAATACAAATACAAATATCTTTATTTGTGAACATAGGTCTTATCGATGTTACTATAACTAACTTCGTTTACTTTTTTTAATAAGCTTCCAGGTGTTCGAGTCTTGAGCCTCAACGAGTGGCAAGCCTTTCGCCGATTTTAAGTACAGGATTAAATGATTTCCTTTGTGCCAATAAATACTGTTACTATACATTCGGTACGTACCTAACGTCACATAAGACTCGCCCGGAGTAGTACCTACCACTTTTACAAGTACCGTTTCTACCGTGAAGCAGTTGTGTGGTAGCAACGATGACAGTGACCACGAATAATGATTACATTTTAAATGTATTTTAAAAATAGTTTTAAATGCAACACAAACGTAACACATTTATATGGTCGCATGTACCTACATACATGTCTTATTTTTATCGCCGCCGACCGCCCATTGCCCTCTAGACACCTATGGTTGTCCTTTTTGGAAAGCACTCGTAATTATTCATTTTTGCTGCACCCAATTAAATGTGGTCGACTTCAATTTTCGGATTTTTTTGACCGAAAATCAATTTATAAAAGACAGGAAAGTCACATTTTATAATAAATTCCAACTCCTTGAACACAATGTTCACTAAGTCAGTCAGCAGAATAATGGGGGATTGATGTTAACTTTTTATTGTGAATATAGTATGTAAGTTAATAACAAATTTATTTAATTACTCAAGTATCTTCTGTACTACTTAATCAGAGTGTGTGCTTGTGTAAGTATGCACATGTGTGTCTTGTGTGTGCACATGGAATCTTACTGTGGGACTGTAACCGTGAAGAATTAACTGTTTTTATTTTATATTATTATTTAACGACGGCCGTTGCGGCAGACGAGTTCTCGAGTGGACACCACGAATTGGCAAACGTACGGTGGGTCGCCCTCCAACCTTAAAAAGGCAGGTGACAGTGGCTGGATGAGATCTGCGGTGGATTGGGTATTGTGGCATACCTTGGGAAAGGCTTATGTCCAGCAGTGGAACGGCAAAGACTGAGATGATGATGATGATGATGATAATTTAACAGCAAAAACTGTAATGCTAGTACTTCTCATACATTACAAATTGCCACAAACATTACCATATAACAAATTCATGCATGTTAAATAATAAAACAAAGTATTAATATCAATTACTGAACTGTGCATACAAATTACACAATTACACATCAGAATGCACAGTGTGTTAAGTATTAGCAGGTACAGGTACAATTAAATGAATTCTTAATATGAGCTAAAATCGTTTGTCCTTCAATGATTCATTATTTTGAGTATATTTGGATGACTTTGCGGATCAGACAAAGTCACAGTTTTTTGGAGTCATCTATTTCTGGGAGATTGCCACATTCATTTTATGTTCTGGCTATGAACAACATAAAGTTTATTTAATTTTTCAAATGTTTTTATACACCTTCCTAATTATTCTAGCAATTGAATCTTGTTGGTTTGTACCTCAGCTTGTTAATACAGAAAATTGGAGTATCAATTCCTAATCCGCAAAATAGACTGCCCAGTGTTATATTTGTTCCTCAAAACAAGTTTTTCTCGCTGTAAGGGTCAAGGGAAATAATCTGTAGTTGTTAAGTTGTCAATGTAATCTGTATAACCAGAACATTTCAACAAACAATCTTTGTAAATTTCTTTACACTTCTACCAACCTCACTAGTGTGATAGATTATGTCCTTAACCTATCTTCTTTCTGAGGAGACACATGCCCAACATCAGGATTTTAATGATCCTAACAATATATGATGCATTAAAGTAAAAAAAAGCTAAAGAAACCTGAAATCCCCAAAGTGGTGTGCAGAGGAGGTGGTACACTCCCATGTTTCACCACTTTTATTCACATCCCACATGGAATAGTGCCTATTGCCATTCACTGGGCAGAAATCCATACTCTGGGCCACTATTACAAATGCTCAATAGAAATTCCAATAAGAAACATCCAATTTTGCTTGACCTGGGATGTAAATTCAGAGCCTCTCCATTGGCAGTCGTGCTGGACCAAACAGGTGTTAAATATTAATATATTACTAAATCTCTCACTATCTGTTATGCATGTAATGTAAACTACCAGGTTTTTTTTATAGACACAATATAAATATACATTCCTCCAAATTAACAATTCCTTCATCAGTATGTTTCCAGACTTTCAATAACTCCGAAAGAAACTGTGTCTCGCCCCACCAGAAATGGCAATAACATAACCCATTTTGTGAAACATTCAAAACACTATGAAACAATTACAAATGTTCAATTAAACTGGTATAAATTGACCAATATTCAACTTATTAATTTTTTTAACTTTGTCATTAACTTTACACTAAAAAATTTACTTTAAAAATAAATTGTCTGTGTAAACAGAATCCAATTATTGTCGTTTTTAACAAAATGGCAGTCAATTTGTAATAATTGTAAGTCATAACTTTGGCCTCACCCTATGTAAAAAAAGTAGAAGTATTTATGTAATTTGTAAGATGTCATAGCACAGAGTTGAGATCAAGTGGCAGTGTGTAAGATATTTTAATATATTATCGTTATTTTTATTATAAAAATGTGGATGTAAGCATAACTTCACATGTGTAATCCTCGAATAGGTAAGCAAACGAATGTATGACTCATTATGAATAGCCTAGTGGAATGGATTAGCCCATTGCCATCCATGGGCACATTTCCAGACTCCGATCCACTACTAGAAAATCTAAATTAGAAAAATCCAGATGTGCCTGGCTTGGGATTTGAACCGAAGACATCTCAATCAGAAGTCACTCTTACAATCAACATGACCAAAGAAGCAGTCAATGAGATGTACAATTTAAAAATGTCACATAGTTCACAATTTTTCACAGTTACAGAGTAATCTTTAGATGTGAAAATATCAAATAGGCAGATGACAGTTGAATCAACAAAAATAAAGGTTAACACCACTGCTCATAGACCACTGTAACCACTTACAAAAGGAGTCTAAAAATATATGTGACTTTGACCAATTATGATTAACAAAACTTGTTAATATGGGTTAATCAGTTTAAAATTTATACTGATTAACCCATATTAACAACTTAAATGTTGGTCATGTTTGTTGCAAGTGCAACTGCCGATCAGGAGGTCCCGGGTTCGATTCTCAGGTCCAACACTACAAAATTTTCTAATTTAGATTTTCTAGTACGTAGTGGCTCGGAGTCTGAATATGTGCCTGGTATATGGCAATAGACTCACCACCTATTTCATCATGGGACTTAAATGTAACTGGTGAAACGTGGGAATGTTCTACATTCCTCTGCCTACCTCTTCGGGGATTACAGGTGTGAAGTTACTTTTTTTTTACTTTTTTTTTAACAACTTAAACAATTTAAACTTCAAATTAATAAACAATCTGCAGTAATATGAGTATTAGTGTACAATAGTCCAGTAAAGATATAAATGATTGCTGTTAGTCCTATATAGTGTCTGTCTAGTACTGAGAAACATGTTTCTGCTACTAAAGAATGAGAGATTTTGATGGGTTTCATTGAGTTGATGGATTATTGAGTTGCCGGTAGACATCTACTCTGCTACATCATGTTTAATTTGTTGAACATGAATAAATTCTTGCAAACTATAATAAATTCTTGCATATATAATAAAATCTAATAAATTCTTGCATACTCGCTTCTGTTGTTGCGTATGGATTCTGCTTATTATATTATGTAAACGTTCTTTATTAAACACACTAAATCTAAATTCATTAATATTTAGGATAAGACTAACATATTACATTTTCATTACTGTACATAAAATATTAAATATAAATTTGTGGCTTATTTTTAATGCAAAATTTTACGCTTGTTGTTTATCGAACTGTGGTTATTTTTTGAACTTCTATGCTCTGTACTATCGATCGGCATACGATTTAGCTATTATAATGTCTTTAATATTATATGTTGTACTGTGTAAATTAGCGCTTATTCTGGTGCTAGCCATAGCTAGAAAAAATGATTAATATATTTTATCAAAATGTTCGTGGTTTGCGAACAAAAGCACGGATTTTTTACAAAAGTGTCGCTATGAATAATCACGACATCATCTGTTTAACGGAAACGTGGCTTAATAATGATTGTAGTGACACCGAGTTATTTGACGACCGTTATCTTGTATATCGGCGAGACCGCAATTATGCTGGTACTAACCAGACCTTGGGAGGCGGTGTTCTGATAGCTGTGCGACGTCATCTCATGGTTGAGGAGAGGCGCGAGTGGCAGTCGTCAGCTGAAGATATCTGGCTCACACTAACTCTTAAATGTGGCAGTACAAATAGCAAATATATCAAACTAAATATTTGCACTATTTATGTATGCAATCAAAATTTAGGCAACACTACTTGCTCAGCTGCAAAGTTTTTATACAAAACTTAACGATATTGTTCTTAATAACTTATCAGAGGATTTTTTAATTATTGGTGATTTTAACTTGCCTTACATAACCTGGCTACCGGCAGATGATGGACAATCGTTTAGTGCTACATGTATCCAAGGATCATACCAAACTGTTTTTTTTGATATACTTAATATGTGTTCTTTACTTCAGTATAACAACCACCCTAATTGTAATAATAGAATATTAGACTTAGTTTTTTGTAATAAATATATTGATGTCAAAAAATGCTCTGACCCTTTGGTACCTGAAGACGCTCATCACGCCGCGTTATGTTTTTCTATTAATTTTTATCAGCAACGTACATTATCAGTTAACCCGAGGATGATATACCTATATAATCTAGCTGATCATTCATTAATTTACAATGAACTTGACAGTATGGACTGGATTAGTTGTCTTGGAAAAGGGAGTATAGATGAAGCTGTTACCTTCTTTTATGACCAATTAGAGAGACTTCGGAACGCATACGTGCCATGTAAAATTGCTACACATTCTTCTAAATATCCTCCATGGTATAAAAAATCACTAATAAAAATCTTAAAAGAAAAATTTAAATATCATATAAAATATAAAAAATATGGCAACCTCTCTGATTTTCAGTCTTTTACTTTGCTTCGCGACCGTGCCAAAGCTATAGAAGATGTCATGTATAATGAATATATATATCTCATAGAAAATAATATAAAACACTCACCAAAAACATTTTGGAAGTATATAAAAAGCAAAAAAGCCTCAAACTCATTCCCGGCAAATATGAAATATGATGGACAATCTTCAGCTAAAGGTGAAATCATCTGTGAAATGTTTAGTCAGTTCTTTTATGCTAATTTTCTGAGTGTTAACGAACCGAATCAATATCATCGAAGTGATAAGTGATAGTGATACTTCCGTCGATCTCAGATCTGTGGAGATTCGAGAAACAGAGATTTCTAAGTTATTGAAATCTCTGGACCTTCATAAGTCCGCGGGACCTGACGGTATCCCGGCTGCTTTTATTACTCGTTGCGCTGATTCCCTTACCATACCTTTGAGTATTCTCTTTCGCCGCTCTTTACGAGAGGGTCTGGTTCCCAAAATTTGGAAAAGTGCATTTATTACCCCTATTTATAAAAAAAGGGCATAAAGAAGTGTTAAATTACCGCCCTATCTCTAAGCTTTGTCTTTTTGCTAAGGTACTTGAGAAAGTCGTGTACAATCAGACGTACTCATGTCTCCGCAATACTTTTACTGAACATCAGCACGGTTTTCTGAGTAATAGGTCAACTGTCTCGAATCTTGTCGTTTGCTCTGACTACATAACTAGACATATGTCTAAGCCATCACAGGTAGATGTAGTATACACCGATTATCGTAAAGCTTTGGACAGAATTGATCACCTAATTCTGTTGCCGAAACTGTTTTCTATAGGTATAAGAGGTGATCTGTTTAGGTGGTTCTCATCGTATGTTATGAATCGTAATCAAACGTTTGTACTTAATGGTTATAGATCCTCAGCCATACAAATACCATCAGGTGTGCCCCAGGGATCCCTGTTAGGACCTTTGCTATTTGCAATATTCATTAATGATATCAACTCTTGTTTAAAAAGTTCCAAAATAATTCTTTATGCAGATGATATGAAGATCTTATGTCCTGTCTCTGACATAGCCAGCTGCTGTTCTCTTCAACAGGATCTTCATAACCTTGAAACTTATTGCAAATCTAATAAGTTAGAATTAAATATATCGAAATGTTTTGTCTGTTCATACACGCGTCAACCCAACCCCATTACTTATAACTACAAACTTCATAATACTTCCATTAATAGAGTCAATACTATAAAAGATCTCGGTGTCAGTTTTGACTCAAAGTTACTTTTTGATTCACATATTAATGACATAATAACCAAGGCAAATAAGGCCCTATGATTTATTCTTAGATTTTCTGCAGATTTTAAAAACATTAAAACTTTTAAGATTTTGTATTGTGCTTTAGTTCGTAGCCATTTAGAATATGCCTCGCAAATTTGGAATCCCCAGTATGATATTTACATTAATAGAATTGAGCGCTTGCAAAAACGTTTTCTTCGTTTCTTGCTATTTAAAACATCAACAGTATTTTAGAATTACCACTTACGATGCAAACATTTTCATATTCTTCCCTTAGCTGTCAGAAGAAATGTTGCAGATCTATCGTTTT
>DWDW01001774.1:0-11085 GCA_018245635.1 Mimoniades versicolor eupheme | reverse complement strand
GAGGTAGGCAGAGGAATGAAGAACATTCCCACGTTTCACCAGTTACTTTTAAGTCCCACGATGGAATAGGTGGTGAGAATATAGGTAGGTAATCTAATTGTATTTATAATTATATAAAATTTTATGAATTCTTAAAACTGACATTGAAAAATGACCATTCCACCGGAAGCTATATTGAGGCTCATTACATGTTTCGGAAATATAATAAAAAATTTTATAAGGAACGGCGAATGCCATCGTGTATATTTATTTAAATAATTTTACGTATTTTTTATTAACAACATAAATTATAATATATGTACAGTTTACTCATAATAAAATACTATCGATCATTTAACCCCATTCCACCCTTGAACAACTTATTCCGTGTTCGTGTGGGTACGAACGGTAGATACACGCGTAGCTACCTACTCGAATCGTTTTCCGTTGAAACCTACGGCCTCGGAAGATTATAATTAATAATAAACGGCGTTTTAAACGAAACGTTTGTAAACGGTGAAAAAACGACCGCAATGTTTATTGTTTTAAAAGTGGTATCTGTCTGTTTTAAATTCAAAGAAATAATAAATTGCATGTTCCAATCCGAAATAAAATCGTCGACCTTTTCCATTGTTTTTATTAATGTTTGAATATTAATTTTAAACTGTTTGGAGGCTGATTGTATTAAAATTAATGAGCATGTATGTGCTTACCGCCATCATGTCCGAATTTCCCCGAACAGTTACGCAGAAATTTCAAGCACATCCACATTTCCCCTGATATGTTAAATGTCCTATGAAATTGAGGGTATTAACTGTTTTTTTTATTTTATAGTTTTTCATACAGTGTAACGCAACATCACGCCTGTAATCCCCGAAGAGGTAGGCAGAGGAATGTAGAACATTCCCACGTTTCACCGGTTACGTTTACGTCCAACTATGGAATAGGTGGTGAGCCTATTGCCATACACCGGGCACATTACCAGACTCCGAGCCACTACTATAAAATATGCACATTCACGCCAGGTCCCTTGCGGGGTAGACAGAGAGCACAGAGTGCCGCCAAATATCTCTATTCTTACAAACCTGCCGCGCTTCTTCCACATTCATTTTAATTAGGAAATCGAAAATATAAAATCCAATAATGCCCGACCTGGGATTTGAACCCAAGATTTCTCGATTGGCAGTTGCTACTATATGAATAGACCACACTAAATATAATTAGAGGAAAAACACAAATTACGAATTTAAACAAGCCCTTACCAACAGCCCTTCTTCACTTTAACGCTTTATCGAATTATGCCTCTTACGCCGCCTGCGGTTCAAACCTTCGAGTGCCCATTTGCTTACACTGTTCGCGAGAATATACGTAGAGAGTGGGTCTTAATGTCCCATTGTAACTTAACATTAACCCCATTAACAACCAACGTAAACCTAAATAAATATTATAATCTAATAGAGTTGATAATTATCAACGCCATTAGAACGTAATATGATATCATCTATCCGACGTAAGGACGTAGATATGGCTTCCACTCCCCCCTACTCTCCATGACCCGGAAATCCATTTTCTTGAGTGAAATATGGCGTTGTCGTAAATCTATACCGTCTTATAAACGTGCACTGAAAATCTCCCAATTCTCAATCAAGAGATTTTCTCATGTCACTTCAATGAATTCGGTCAATTTTTGAAATGTATCTGCTTAAGTAGCTGAGTGTTGTAAGATCTTTTATTAATTTATTTTTTATTGTATTCATACTTATCTCTGTATTTCGACACAAACCACTTAAACTACGACCGAAAAAGAAAACGTGCTTGTATAAAATTCAGTCACAATTGCGACAGAGCGTTGATCGTACTAAAATTCGGCTTTTAGATCGCGAATGGGTGATAGAGTCGGACCACGAGGCGGTATCAGTGGAGAGGCTTTAAACGCTCCTGACGTAACAAGAACGAGCGAAACGAACGGCAAAGCTTCAGCAGTCGAGTCACGTACGGTGTAGTCAACTTTCGCAATGGCGCCTCGGCGTCCGAGCGGTAGACGGACTCGAAGGCTGAAATACCAAGGTTAGGAGATAGAGTCTCACATGCGAACGCTAACAAATAAGTACTGCTGTTGTTCTATGTGTCGAAAACAGAAAACTGATGTTAATTTATTTGACTGGCGCGTTGCTGCAGTGGTCGGTGAAACCGGCCGAAGCGCGGAGGTTGTGGGTTCGATTCGCACACAGAATAAATATTTATATTTATGTGATGAGTACAAGTGTTTATGCTTTGTCTGGGTGTCAAGAACAAAAGAGAATCTATACAACTATGTATTTATATGTATATGTATGTATATATGTAGTTTATAAACCGTCTGTTTACCATAAAACAAGCTGTACCGATGCTTTGGGATCAGATTACCGTGTGTGGAGATGTCCCAAAATATTATTATTATTACCTCAGTAGCGTGTATTCGTACAAGAAAAGTCAAAAAACACTATTTATAGGAATCTTGTGAACTTTCCTGTTCGGTTGGTTATACCATCACACCGCCCCTAATAAGGTGGGCAGAGGCCCTGGAGTGCTAAAATTTTCCATTTAATTCCTTTATCAGGTCTCTTCACCGTCATCAGTTCTCCTCAATCAGACGAAATTTTGCCCCAAAATGTTAATAATTACGTGTGAATATTAATAATAAAAAAAAAAGAAAAAAAGTAACTTCACGCCTGTAATCCCCGTAGAGGTAGGCAGAGGAATGTAGAATATTAATAATTTAATTTAACGTCGTGAACACGTTTCTCCCACAGTGCTTCAAGCTAATTTGTATTTAGAATGCGCAGGCGCCACCAAGGCGTGTCGGAGTCGCCCGCCACATCCTTAGCGGCAGAGCCGTTCACTCGCGCCGAATTTCACCTTGCGCTCGCGTCGTCCTGCCACCCACTAAGCCGTTACTTATATTTGTATGTCATAGTACACATATCGTCTTATAGCCTGCTATAAAGTCGCCTTTTTTTCTCTCTGTATCTTGCAATTATATCACAGAATAGAGGAGGCGCTTTTATTTTCCAATCACCAGAATTTTGCATTTACATAAGGAATTTTGAATTATTAATAACTAATGGACCGACGACCTTAAAAAGGCAGGTCCTTTTTAAGGTCGTCGGTCGATTAGTTACCAGCGTGGTAGCGGCTGGATGAGATCTGCGGTGGATCGGCAAAGGCTGATGTGATGATGATGATGAATAATTGAAAAAAAAATTATTACTTGAAGTTTTCTACTATACGTTTATTATTTTTCCCGACTCTTCATCGTTCCACTGATGGAACATTAGTCTCCTCTCAGATGAGAGGGTTACGGCCATAATCTGCCACGCTGGCCAAGTGCAGGTTTGCAGACTTTACACTCTTCACAGAACAATTTTCTTGAGAACTCCAAGGTGTGCAGGTTTCCTCATGATATTTTCCTTCACCGTTATAGCAAATGATATTTAACCTTAAAACGCACGTTTTGTAAAGAGGTAGGATTTGAATCCGACTCCTGAAGTGAGAGATCGAAGTTATAAGTTCTAGTGCTCGAGTTATTAAAACTTCCCCTTATCAGTCGCGAGTATTTATCAACTGGTCGTGTGTGTGTGTGGTCAATAATTGTAAATTGCGTAAATTGCTAATAATTCTAAATTGTACATATAAATATCTTAAGATTATACTTAATGTGTAGAAAATATTACATATTATGGACGAAATAATAATAATCGCAATAAATACTTGAATGAAATTACACTCAAAAACATAACCCACAAAACTTTACTAAAATTTTTTTTAGATTTACGAACCGTTCCGAAATTGTTGTGCAATTATTTTCTTCGCAATGAAACCATAAATAATTAAAATATTGTTTAAAGTGATATTCGTTATTATTACCCGATCTTAAAACCGTTTGCTAAATTTCTTTGACTAAAACTACTTCAATTCCATTAAGAAATTAATTTATTTTCTCAGTTACTAAGGGCTGTGAATAAAATTAGATTCAGCGGCTGGAACAAAGCAGATACCTAATATTGATTGAAATAATATCGATTTCAACTTTAGCTGTTGGAACTTTGATTGGAAACTGAAACCTTGGAACGTCACTCGAGACGAGAATCTTCATTTAACCAACGACGTTATTAGCTTTAACTTTTATAATAATGCCAACGTGAAGGTTAATGGACGAAGGCGCCGAGGGAGACCAAGGTTCACCAAGTAGGTCAGATACTGGCTCTGATGGGAGAGTCGAAAAGCACGTCACTAACCATATGGATGTATGACACACGGTGCCCTCTGCTAATTCCATGAGGAACCTAGCGTAATGATATTCAAATAATACTGACAACAATTCAGTGCAGGCTTTTCATGATGATTAACGTGTCTCACGATCGCGTTTCCATGGCAACCTTGACTTACTCCGATTGATACGAACAATCGTGAACAGATAATATAATTGGCATATTATCACAAGGCGTAGTAGTGGTTTCAAATATTCGTATTAATTTACATAGCACTCAACGGTTTCACAACCGCAACTACAGTTTCAGTACCTACTAATGTGACACTAACTTAACGGGAATAAAACTTCTATTTAACGTAACATAGCATCACCCCTCTAATCCCCGAAGAGGTGGGCAGAGGAGTGTAATACACTCCCAGTTTTCATTAGTTACGTTTATGTCATAGTATGGAATAGGTGGTGATTCTATTGTCATACATCGGGTACATATCCAGCCACGTGATTGAAATTCGTTTGTGATACAATAATATAAGAAATAATAGAATACATATTAATATCGTCCTTAACTCTTTTTATTTTTCCAATACTGGACGTAGGTGTCTTTTCGGGGCGAGGCGGGTTAAAGCCGTCTTTTAAAAGTACACAACCTACTTCGTTAACGGCGAAAAGTTCGCGATTTTCGAAGCATTCCCTACGACATTGCCTTGCAGTTACCATAAAAAGACAAGTTACGTTCCAGTAAGTAAACAGTGACATATCGTATGTGCTATGACTTGTTTATTAAATTATTCATATACACTCATACTTTTAAAATTATGTACGTTTTGTGATTAAATATACATGTATATATATTTATTAGCGAAGGTCGGTTTTAATTACATACTTCGTATATTTCTGTTTATGTGGTTCTTGCGTTTCCAGTCTTCCTTATGTGTATAAAATTGTTTTGTTTTTCTTGTGAATCGACATTATTTGTTATGTATTTCTAGGATGCTTTTAATAACGTTGCGTGGTGGTAGAGTTAGGGCTTAATCACACTGTTACCACTTTACCGAATCGGTATTCGTATACGGTCTACTGTATGCGGCTAAAGAACATACATATAATATTCACTTTACCGTATTCGGTTTTTTTACCGACTTAGGGTTTGCCGTGCGGTGTGAATACAACCATTATGTTTCCATACGCAACTGAAAAACGTTTCTGTAAACTGTGACGTGTGAACGCATGCCTAGTCAGGCATTCAAGTAAGTGAGGTATAACCCTTGTACGATAACTTGACACCCGCGTGATGACGTCACAGCTCACAGCGGTGTGTTTGTACAGGACACAATGAATTTATTGCCATATTATTTTATTAGACTCCTTAGATTGTTGTAAAACTTTGCTATAAAACTCTATTTATATAGAAAAAAATACGATAGTCAATCATCGAAAGGACTAATTGTAAATAACATGCAGATCTCAAGTTATCGCGTGCGGGTTTTTTTCGACCCATTGTATCGTTCCACTGTTGGAATAAGAGTCTCCTTTTAGAAAGAGATGGCTAAGGCCATAACTTGGTCAAGTGCTGATTGTGCAGACTTCATATACCTCAGAGAACATTTTTTTTTGTAAAACTCCAAGATGAGCCGGTTTCTTCACGATGTTTTCCTTCACCGTTATACCGAGTGTGATTTAATTTTAAAACGCATATTTTGTATAAAGAGACGCTCGCTGATATTTCAACCCGGGTTACCGGAGTGGGAGGTCGAATTTAAAAGCCCTAGGCTATCGGCGCTATGCACGGGTTGTACGTAGGTGTTCCGCAATATTGGCTTCTTTATAACCGCACCAATCGAAACGTTCGCAATGCCATCAAACTAAATTGAAGCTATTTAATCGTTTACGTTTTTACCCAATTTTCTGTTTGAAGCGTTCGGGTATAACAAAACGTTATTTTTTAAATAGCATTTACACTTAAGTTTTCAGTATAATCACAACTGATGGTAACCGACATATAGTGAACATAAATATTATACAATGTGTGTGCATATAATACAAATGTTTGTTGAGAATCTTTAAATGCGCAAATTAAAATTAACCCATGTTTCGCTCAAACTCCTCAATGCTGCTTTCTGGTCGAAATGGATTTGATGGACATTCGCATGAAAATCTCTTGAATGGGTGATTCTACTTGAAACTTCATTCATAAATCAATATAAATATTCGTTTATACATCTTATCAAAACAGTATTTAAAAAACTTTCCAAACTTTAACGTACACCGAGACTTCGTAACCGGCGTACCTACCTTTATGAAGAGAGTGTGGAATGTAAGAGCACATGAGATTTGTAGTTATAGAGACACTTGGCATACTGTGCTCTGTGTTTACCCCATAACGGACCTGGGGTGACGTTAAAATAACAATAATAACAAAACATAAACGAATAAACAATTGCACGGTGCGTATTGTAATTAGATATTGTTGTAACGATATTAAGCATAACATTTTGGTAGAGTTTTTCATAATGGTGACACCATATAATATTAGTGTATATGTATGTATGTATGTACGAGACGTTGGCGCTCACGGACGTGCTCGAGTGGTATCGTCGTAAAACTAGAAATCCATATTTGTTAAGACACACTCGTGAAATTATACGACTCGGCGCTATGTAGGATTTTTCGTCTGAACTTGCGTTTTCTACGATATTTTAAAAGGCTCGAGTCAGCAAAACCAGCATGCGCGTGTAAATGCAGAAGAAGTGCGTGAGGTGTGTAAAGATTTTGACACTCGGTACTCTCTGCCTACCCCGTAAAGCACGTTTATCACGTTTCCGCATCTATTATGTCATTGTTCATATTAAATTATGTTCATTATTTAAAAAATGCATTCGTATAGTTCATGAGTAAATTAAATAATTATTATCGGCGGGACGAAAGTTTTAACTTTTATATCTTACAGACAGTATTCTAACTCGTTCTTAACAAAAAAAAATCGTGAAATAAAAGTCCGCATTGCTTAAGACACACGTGATATTACACGCGTCGGTGTGACGTAGAATTTTTAGACTAAGCTTGTTTTATTTCCTTCCTTTGTTAGAAGAGCCACAGGCCCCATTGTTATGTCATTGTTCTATCTTATTCGTTCTTGGATAATATATAATACATATTTTATATGTCCTTTGTTAATCTGTTATAAAGTAATTTAAACAATAATTCACAAACGTCACATCGGAAGTTGTTTTCTGAGAAACTCTGTTCAGCGATTGATCTATTTGCGTCGCTAGGCAACGCTTCATTCATATTATTAACTTTTTTGTTACATTTGAATGATAACTACACGCACTATACTGAACGTTATTTAGTTTTAAGAAAACCTGCCCAGCCTTCATGTTCCATAATTTCCATAGACATCTAGATCCTTCGAAACTGGGAATTGACATGTTTGAAGCTGTTGAATATAGTCGTGTATTTCCAAATTAACTTTCGTAAATACATAGGTACATACATGTTCATCAGGCTGCAAGAAATTTATGTATAGAAACTAGTTTCAACTAGTTTTGTGATTATATACATACCTATATTTCACGTCAATATATTTCGTTAATAGTAAACGTTGATAGAGCATTTCAAGTACCAACAAATTATTTTGTCCCCCCAACATCAAGTTGGAGATCCGGCCCTAATCAGATTCTAAAAATATTAAACTCGATGATAAAGGCCCAAGTTTTTGATGGATCGCGATGAAGTTTCCTACAATATTCGAACTGTCCGAAACTCGGACGATCTGTTATATTCAGAGATTTCAGAGAACCAAAAATGACACCAAAAATGTAGCCTTGCGCCTGCTATACACGGAAATGTATTCAAAAGAGTGGTACACGCCCAAGTTTAAGTTTAACTAATTACGTTTAAGTCCCACTATGGAATACTTGGTGGTAAAAAAAATTGTTTTTTTCTTTAAAGAAGATAGAAGATCTACAGAAGATAGAAATACAAAACTGTCCCATCTTTTATGTTCGAAAAACCATCAAAATTCACGTTATGTTATATAATTTTCCCGAACTTCCTATTTCTCGGAACAGTGAAATAATGTACGAAATATTTTTTAAATTTCTTTTACTAATGGCATTCCTTATGCCATTACTCACCTCGAATTTTCGATTTGTGTACATATGTGTATTCGAATACATATATGCTTCACGAACATTACACAAGTAAATAAGTATCCAAAGATTCAAAGAACATAAAATCCATTTCTGCAATTTTAGTTCGAATTGATGTCTCACAATTCTACATTTGTTTATGTGGGTATATAAATATTTCCTCATAACTGCTACTCATTCCGACCTCGTTTAGTCAAATGTTATCATTTTATCGAACTACAGAAATAATGTAATGTGATGTAATGTTAAAATGAGGTTGTCCTTTTTATGATGTACGAATTATCGATATATGTCATTAGATACTTTTATGTAGGTAATTTGACATGTCCGCTCCTTTAGTTTTCAAATATCGAAAGGTACAATGTCCGGTAAGCGATCATTCGATCAGCGTTGTAACAGAAGCCCTTTATTACGTGAATTTTGCGAGATTACTTAGTCGGGACGCCGCGCGTCTGCGACGTACATTATCACAGGACTGAACAAGGCGCGCGGGGGCGGGCGCGCGGCGGCCGGCTCCCGACGTCAGTGCCGAGCCGAGCGACGCACCGATCGACCGCCTCGCGCCGCCAGCGACTCCGTCTCGCGAAACTACCCTTGCAAGTGCGCCATCCGACCCTGCTCCTACCGCGCGCCAGTTGCCCGACCCATCCCTACGCTCGATAACGACCCGTCTGCGAGTGAATTTCTGGCCCTTCGCATAAAAAGTTTATCGACCCTACCGCTGCCACCATAACAACCCTTATTCTCTTCATTCAGCCGGTCGCTCCCTCTAATTATTGACTCCCCTAAAGTTGTTGAAAAATCCCGACGACGTTCTCGATCGTTCTTTTTTATTGCTGTGTATTTTTTTTATTATTGCCACTCTCGCTAATTATTACGTTTTACGGAATCTAGTCCTTATCAAACAAGTACTCAGCGTACAGTACATTCGCGAATTGCACTTAAAAATATTTCGAGTTTTTTACTCATTCAGAAGGAACAATTAGCTTATTATCGATCGGAGCGCCGGAAAACTCGCAGGTCTGTCGCAGACGCGAATCCTGGTCGGTGAACGGTTTACGTCACCGATAATCTGCATTTAGGTCACACAAGAGGCGGTGAACCATGACACTGCGTTGACATTGACGCGTAGTTTCCCCCCACCCGAGTGCGTACTGTGAATGTGAGCTGGTGTTTTTGGGACTGTTATCGCAGTAAGTTGGCGGTGTGCATGGTGCCGTAGGCCGGCCACACACCCGCAGCGGATGTGCACGCCGCTGCCGCCTTGGTGGTACTCGTCGGCTGGAATGCAAGCTGCTCTTGACCTAGCCAGGTAAACATGACCTCTCAATTACCTATTACGTCATAAGTGACACGAGACCCACATAATCCAGCATACATCTAATCAACAGTCAATAGACTTCCCGTAGGCATGCGTGCTCCATCTTATCACATAATAAAAGAAAATACTTTGATAACACACAGCCCCGTTTTATTGATTGAACTCGTTTAAACAATCTCGATGCTCAGCATTCTTAAACAATAAAAACAGAAATTTATCATCGGCCAACCTGTTAATGCGACCAAAGTGGTCCAGCACTGATTACTTCCTCATAACACAACATTGTAAGTGGCCGGCCCCATTACCTGTCAAGTGCGTAATCGATGTGTTGAACTGTTAATATCTGTCTTGTGAATTGATAAGCGCACGATGCTAACGTCAATCATATCTCGGGCCATTGCCCCAAATGTGTACCACCAACGGCTCCGATACAGAAATGTTCTGTCTAAGGGCCGTGTGTTCGACAACCCAGATAAGCCCACATTAGGCATTAGAACGTACATCGTAACGTAACATCACGCCTGCGTCTCCCTGAAAGAGTAGGTAGGATAGTTTAGGACATTCCCACGTTTCACCAGATACAAATAGTAGGTACTCAGACAGTATTGATTTTGTGGCTAGATGAGTCGTTTTGCATTCAAATTCGCCGAATTCAATTACTTAGTACAATTCGAATGTTTTTCATTTAATTATCGCCAGCTGTACGATCTTGATACCGCGTTCGGGCGGTGTTTTCAGTTTCGTCAATCCATATCAGGATTTCCCTGCTACGAATCATGATTACATCAGTCTTGTAATAAAATAATAAAAATTGCGAATGTACATAAAATAAATCATCAATATGTCAATAGACTCATTGGCTTTTTCATGAAGCGTTAACATAACTGGTGAGACGTGGAAGTGTTACGCTCTGCTTAACCCATCGAAAAAAAATAAGGCGTGATATTACAATCGATTCGCTATCGAAACGCTATAATAACAAAAGCGTGTACGTATTACAAGCATGACTTTCTTACATAATCAACTCACACTGTTTTGTCGCTCATGTTACGTGTGAATTAGATAAGATTCCGTGATCTTTAGCTTATGTGACGTCACGCCCACGTCATTTGTGACTTTGTGAAACTCTGTGCGCGTCCTTTAAATTGTCCTTATTCAATTGGTAGCTTCCTATGTATTTAATACTATCACATTACATTTGAATCAACATAAAGCGATGAAGAATTGGGATGTTTGGTACGCGATGCTCTCTGTCCACCCCGTGAGGGACAGGTCCCTCGTCAGGACGAGAATATGTAAGTAACGTCACGCCTGTAATCCCCGAAGAGGTAGGCAGAGGAATGTAGAACACTCCCACGTTTCACCGGTTACGTTTACGTCCC
>DWDW01001773.1:0-11085 GCA_018245635.1 Mimoniades versicolor eupheme | reverse complement strand
TAGAACGTCTATTTCAATATTCATAGAAATTGAATTTATTAATGCAGATCAATCTTTGGACTTTTGATGGCGATGACTTTTGAACGTGAATGACGTTAATTTCTACGAGCATTTTACTCGGACTTTTTTGTACTGTATATATTTCATATTATCACTTACAGCCGCTTCTTTCTTTATTTCACTCGTCTTAGAATCGTGTTTGGTAATCGACAATATCCTTCTCATATCTGTTATGAGTATTTTAAACTGTGGCGATATGCAACATCCAGACGAGTGGATGATGCGTCAAATAAGACACTCGAATGTCGAACAAGGTGGGAATCTATCATCCGTTCGCTGACATTACGAGTAATATATATATACATATTCTTTCACGTTATACATATATTACGCTGATCATATAATCTCATAGTTGTGTGTACTGAAACGTGTAAATTTCTGAATTTCTGAACCACGATACTAAGCAGGAATTTTTTTTTCCGCTCACTGACGACTAACACTGGAGTCGCTAATTCTATAGGAAGAACTCCATATACCCCCAGGAACTAATAGCGCACGCGAACTCTCATTATCAAACGAGCGACGTATTATGTGTTAATCATATTTTATCACTATGTATGGTAATTGTTATTCTGAGTACCATTACATACACGTGTGGAATTTATTTACATATTAATTAATTTGTATTGGTCCACAATAATCGAAGCTGATTATAATGAAATAATTTCAAACTATATTAAATTAAACAAACAGTATCCATATTGAACGTGAACTGTGTTATAAACAGATGTGACTGCCTCGATGGTAGAATAATTGCAAGCGTGACTACTATTAACCGAAAAGTCCTGGATTCGATTCGCGGGTCGGGTACTACTTGGTTTTTTATACCTTTAAATTTCTGCTAGTAGCTCAGAGTGTAGATACATGTCCCGTGTATGACAATAGGATCACCACCTATATTCCATGGTAAGACCGTAAGACGTATTAGGTAACTGGTGAAGAGTGTTTACCCCTTCGTGACAGGCCTGATAGTACGTATAGTATCGCGTTTGACTACTATCCAACCTGATGGAAGCGATATGCAGCATGCTACATCCTAAAAGCATCCTACAAGGATAGGCACCTATAGGATCCTAGAAGGATGCTACATCCTAGTAACATGCTTGTCTAGGACGTGTCTGTTCTCTATTGTCTTAAATAATTCCAGGTTGAACGAGCTATATTTAGCTGACGACTTAAAATTCTATTGAATTTCATTAAAAACAATACTTTATCGTTCTAGTAAAAGTCAAAAAGAGTCAAAAGTCTTCGTAATTGATGTGCTTTTATGAATAGGGTGATAGAGTATAAAAAAGTCAGGTCTACAAGGATACAGATATAGGTACTCTCGTCCTACTCCACTAGGCCAATAGTAATAACAATAATACTTTGTCAAATCCGTCCAAGGTGTGCTCGTGGTGAGATTATTATACCATCACGCCGCGACTCTTATAGGGTGGCAGAGTGCACCAAATGCACGTTACTTTCGGACCGGCCGTAATTCTTCAACAAATCGATCTAAATAAAAAAAAACTTGGTAAAATATTTGTCTTCGCTTGTATTGTATTGTCTCGCTATTATCAATGCCTCAATGTGATGTACGTCCACGCAGCGGTACTTAATGTAATCGAATTTTGGGAATATAGCTACCGGCGAACGTTTTAAATAGAGCGTGCAGAAGTGATCCGGCGACCATTACACGGTCTGCGGCGGCGCATCGTATTTAGATTTTTACGAAATTCATCTCAGACGTGCGTCCGTCGTGACGCTAAACGAATTACGCTCGATCATTATTAAATACCGGTATTCGGTAAACAGAACGAAATACAATAATGGACGATTGAATAACATTTTAAAAACTACATAACATCAGGCCTTTAGTAGGCAGACGAATGTAGCACACTCTCACGATTTAAAATTTATGTTTTACATAAGTCCCACTATGGAGTAGAACAAAGTCCATACAGCGGCCACAAATATAGTTTCAATGCTGCTAGTAGTAATATTAAGTTACAATAACTCAATAATAGGCTACACAATCCTGGGATCGAATCCAGGCTCTTTAGATCAAGGATCAGGATCAAACGATGCAGTCAATATAAACAATTTCATATAACAACATTTAAGAACCTAATTACACGGAAAATTAAATTTATGCTACAACGATGAAAGGTACGAGTAACTTAGTAATAAAAAATATCTAGACAATATCAATGTACGTATTTCTCGTATTAAGGAAGGTTCATTCACAGTAAAAAACCCAATTAAGTGCCAGCACACATCATTAATCACATTAAGGGTTAGTGTAATAAGCGTTTATAAATATCCGATGAGAGCCGCGGCGAGTGTGTCTATTACTTTTCTATTCTGTTCGTTCGTAGCTATCGGAACTGCATCTGCACCGAGATCCGTAGGGCGAATTGTAGGTGAGCGGTGGTAGGTTGCACCGGGCTGGTGCGCTCGCGTAGTCCCGCTCAGCTCGTCGCCGCGGCCGCACGCGCACGCACGCCGCGCCATGTCTCGCCTCTCGCCCGCTCTCCTCGCGCTCGCCGCCGTCGCTGCCCTCGCCGCCGTGGCCGTCGCCGACACCGGCGCGGACCAGCCGCGCTCGCGCCTCATCGACTTCAACCCTTGGTCGTGGATTCCCAGCAATAGCAACAGATCCCCATCTATCATGGATTATTTCTTTCCCCCGTCCCGTACCCCGAAACAATCCAATTTGGATCCACCCGCTGACAGACAACCGCCTAAAACAACTATCTCTCACACTACCTTCGATAACACGCCGACAATGACCACCTACCAGGAACGACCTACGACGGTTGCTCGGAAAACCCAATCCAAAACCAAATCTACTATCCCTGCGACTAATCCTACTGCAACCATCCGCCCTAAAACCAGAAAAACAACGCAGAAGCCCGTTACGCAGGAAATCGTAGTTGAATCTAAAGTTACGCAAACATCTAAAATCGAATCCACTACCCCGGCTAACAAGCCGACGATCGTAACTACTACGCTGCGCCCGACGAAACACTACACGATAAAGACGGTCGTGAGAACTACGGAGACGCCTACAGTTCAAGACACCGAGGCGACTAGCAATGTTGATAATGATAGTACAGAAACAGTTTCCGTTTCGGAAACATCGGGTACGACGGCCGAGGGGTCGAAGGACACCGCGCCCACGCTGAGCACTGCCCCCGAGCCTCGCTCCACGGACGCCGGCACGGCGACGACGACGACCTTCGAGTCCACGACGCTTACCGATAGCACGGCCGCGGAGCCCGCCGACAGCCGCGAAGGCTATCTACCGTTACGGGACAAGCCGCAGCAGACGCACGTGAAGATCAATGAACAAACCAAGAAAGAGGTCAGTAACTTAAAAGATTAAACTATCCAACGTTGCTGTAAGTTAATTACAGTCTCGAGGTTCTGGTATTCAAATTTCACTTGTGGCCATTTTCTCACATATGTATATCATAAAGTTTTCAGATGTTGTAAAGATGAACATAATTTTAATACGTTAGATTTACGCTTATATTACATACACTAAACATAAAAATACCACTTTAATATCAGCTCTAACTCCGGTAAATGAGACTTAGTATATATTTCATGTAATGGGCCCTTGGAGGGAAAGGTTATAGTACGTTCACTTATATATAGCGCTTTCCCACATTAACAGTGCAAATTGATATGAATTATGTATTTACAAACGGTTCTATCGACAGACTTAAAAATCTTAATAACTTGCATAAAAACGCGATATGTTCCGGCCGGTGCTTCGTAAACAGCCTCATTCAAGCATAGTAGATAGTCGTAAGAAAATTACGATAAAATATGAATTAAAGATAATGTGTGTGTATATGTGTATTGTTCTCATAGAGAATACGAATAGAAAGTAAACAAACGCCTATTTTTTTATTCGCATTTAAATGATTGTACTGCGGCCTTAACTGGGTTCGTTTTGTCAAATATTAATAAACCGTTACGGACCTACTTAGAACTTAATTATTGAAATTACCTAAAATAATTTTCTTAGTATTATGATAAATATATTTAAAAAAAAATACTATGATCGCGTCAAACTATACGTGATCTTCTTTCATTTTGACTTCGTCGTAAAGTCACAATGTACCTACATTTACGCAGTATGAATTTTCTATACGAAGATTGTTCTGCATAAACGCTATTCATCTCTAATTATACAAAAACTCCAACGACAATAGGGGCCATTATGAGAAAAAGTCAAACAAAAAGAAAGGCAATTATCAAGTAAAAATTACGTATATTCAGTGGTCAAGTTCATTTGCAAGCTGGTGCACAAAAACTGTGAAGACGGGACAAAAAATATTAATTTACGCTATGGTATACAATGATAGGTTACGAGAATATTTTTTGTGGCGATAATCTAATTATTATCATGTATTACGAGGTTCCTGTGAAAATTTTCTTATCTGGTGACGCCGGAGAAAAAAATCGAATAGGTATAATATGCTGCGTGTATTATAAAATTTATTATACTCTTATAAACAAATAGCAAGTCGCAAATACCTTGTTTATATTAATTTATTTTCTGTAATATTAAATAATTATTTTCCGATGTCGCCATGACATGATGAATGAGTCCGTCAACTCGTATAAGCCCTTATACATAAACCTGAACCAAATGAAATGAAAATAGGAAATGTTAAGTGAAGAATGAATAAAAACTTACACAGAACAAAGAATTTAGATGAACGTTAACAGTACACGTAAATAGAAATTTGAAATTCATCTCGAGCCAGAGGTAATTTTTTTATTCGCAAATAAAGTACTGATTACGTAAACAACAAAATTCCTCCCATATTTGATAGAAGCTTACTTTCAAATAATCCTTTGCAATTTATGTTAAAGAGAATTTCATTACACTTTTACGATTCAGAATTAACGGTTAAAAGCCTTACGCTCGTATTTTAAAGTAAGTTTAAGCGTATAATGCATTTAAAATCACAAGTAAATAAACAACCAAGTACCTATACAATTATAAAAAAATAAAAAAAGAACAGTTTATTTTTATTAGTATTACTACAGTAAAAGTTACATTTTCTATCTATCCATATTGTATTTATATACGTTTACGAATATTTAATTCAGTAGACGAACATGGTAAATGAAATATCTTTTTAATACGTGAATTAAGACGATTATATGCCAGTTTCGTATAGGAAATTTCACTCTAAATATAAAAATAAAAGAAGGGAGTGGTTCTAGTGACTGGTTATATTTGCGAACCGTAATACGGTTTTGAACGCGGTGATATAATCTTATGAAACGACAAAACTACACTCAATTCTATAAACGAAATACCTACAATACTGTTTGTGAAGTTACATGATGTAATTACTAAACACAAATGAGTTGGAAAAATATAAATAGCGAGCAATGGATGATAAACGACATTTTTTATCAAACGACGCCAAAATATTTAGAATTACTGAAGTATATACGCTTTCCTCTCATTAGAGCTCGTTCACCGCAAATGACGCCGAAGTCCGAAAAGTTTGGACAGTAACAAATTGGGCTCGGTTTTTGAAAAAACAATTTTTCCAACTTGAACTTTCACTCTTGTGACGCACTCAATCTATCATGCTCATTGAAAGTTATCTCTGATGCTAATAGGTTGCCAAATGTTGCCACGTAATGAGTCATGTTCTTTTAAGCTGTACTGCTAACTCGGAGACCTCAATTAATAGCGGCCGCTGCACTATTTAATATCGACGTTCGCATAACAAATTTCCACTCTCATCTTGTTGAAGCGGCGCAAGGTATTCAGACTGCGGTTGCCGGCCCGTACTGGAAATCACTATTACCGCTTTTAAATAAGGTCAAGTTTTTAAGAATTGCTATCCTTGTCCGGCCAATAGCGCAAGTGGAATAATGTACTTGGTTTTGTTTCCACAATGTTGAAAAACCATAAAAAATATTTTTCCATAATCGTATATTATGGAATAAGATTTTTTAACAAAATTTCTAACAAGGCTAAATTTTATTTTTTAACACAACTGCATTAACATTAAACCGCAGTGAAACAGTAACTTGGAAAAAATTACAATGGCATTGTGTTTCAAATTTTCAAATCTCATAACACTATTGTTACGTTACGCGTACAACGACAATTTCTTTAATGCGGCATTTCGGGGCTCTTAATCTGACTTTGTGGTCAAAAGCAACGTAATACAGAAAGGGCAGTGACCCACAACAATAGTTCTAAGTTATATTGATCTGTCATAAAAGATTTCGTATATTAGTATTATTTTTACACACATTACAAAGAATTGCTCTTAAATATGCATAAAATGAAAAACATATTTGTCCGAACTTTGACGTCTTAAAATCAGATTACAGAGAAAAAAATCTTAGAAACGTCGCACAATCAGATTACAAATTACAGAGAATTTTTTTTTTATACAGATAACACTTACATACGGTTGAACCTTCTGCTCAATGTTCCCTTGCATCTATTTCCTGTGCTATGTATTAATGATTCGGTGACGATGAAGTATGTATGTATTAATAATCCGATATGTGTATAATGTATAGCATAGTACCTATAGACAATCTCACCCTAATACTTGAGGTGTCATAAATTAGTAGCTAAGCGAGCAATGCGTCCGTGATCGATCTCAAACACTGAAATGTTCACACGATAGAGATTATTTTGGATTGTACATAGGTATTTACTATAAAATACTAAGCATCATAATGATAATAAACAACATGCTAAACTTTACTAAGGTAATGTTTTCTATGCCGTGGGTGTTGTGGACAGATTAAGGCAAATACACGAACACTTAGACGTGTTCTAACATAATATATCAAAATGTACCATTTAGTTGCCCGTCCGGTGTGCAAACGAGCCCGGAATCGTCTGCAGGGCGGACTGGTATTGCGACCAAACGAGTCATCAATGTACAAAGATATTCGTACCATAAGTACTTCGAAAATATCTGCTTGGTAATAATATTATAAACATCATCTAAATTGCACGACGTTAACAGCACAAAGAAATCAATTTTCATCGCGTAGTGTTCTAATGAATATTCTACGCGGTAAAAATATAATTGTATGAAGTTCGGTGTCAATTACACGAGTACTGTCGCGGTGAGCTAGATGAGCTTACACGCGTTTTAAACGAGCGATTCTCGTTGCTCCCGGTGAGAAAGTTATAATTACCCGGAAGTTATTATAACAATATATCGCGAGCTACACAACTATAGTTTTCCCGTGTGGTAAACGTGATTCATTTGGCAGTCAAATTGTTAGAGAAGCTACGAGCGCTGCAGCTCATCGGCAAAAATAGTTGTTGCTTTGTTTTGAGAGTTGTTATAGGCGGCCTTAATGAACACATACATATACATATATTGATGCTTCACTTGCCAAATTGATTAACTAAATTATTTGAATATTATTGAATTTTAACATCAAATCACTTGTTTAGCTCCAACTGTACATATCCGTCAGATCAAAGATGCGTTTGCATTAATACAGTCTACATCGTATTTTTGAATTTGTAATTTGAAAAGAATTAAAAAAAAACATCGTATAGGTAATAATAATTTATTGTTTTTCTCAACTTCATGTTTTATGGAGTTAATCGATTTGAATACTTCGATTCGATATACTTTTAAGACCACGATACAGATCCAAGTGTATATACGAATAAATAGACTTTTTCTTGCAAACAAGGTCTAGTACAAAGTACGTGTTAAATAGGTAAATATATGTGTTGTGGTTCTTGTGGGACCATCTCAGTACTAAGAACACACTGACAACCCTTTTATGTACTATGATAGATATTGCTATGTGGGAACTTCGACAGCGAATTGAAAAATACGTATTGCAATGCAATGCAATGCACGGATGCAATGTTGTGGACATTTGCTTGAATTAAATCTTAGTATCTACTTTAGGTTTATGGAAGGAATTAAAAAAAAGAACGTAATAGTAATAATATTTAACTAACCTACATATACATACGTAGGCACATTTGTATGCGAACGACAAATTTATCATCCGACGTTCCATCTCACGCGTGATATTTAAAAAAATAATTCAATTATTGTTTGTCAGAAGCCAAATGGCCATGTGAGAACATAATCAATTGATATTGCTTTAGAGCATCATGTTGATTGAGATAAATTAAAAGTAATATTAAATAATTGGACTGCCTCGTTGGTCCAGTGGATACGAGCGCGACTGCCGATCGAGAGGTCCGGGGTTCAAACCCGGGTCGGATACCTACTATTGGAATTTCTTACTAGAATTTCTAGTAGTAGATCGGAGTCTGGGCTTGAGCGCGATGTATGGTAAGAGACTCATCCCGATTCCATAGTGAGACGTAACCGGTGGAACGTGCGAATGTAAGTATGTATTACATTCCTCTGGCCACCTCTTCGAGAGCTACAAGCCTGATGTTACGTTTTTATGAATTAATTATTTTCCAGCGACGCGTATCTCGATGTGTATAATACTCGAGAAGCAAATACTCTATTATTACTGTCGAGAAAATTTTCATGCGTTGACATGTATATCGTTGGTTATACTTTCCCCGACCGTTGAAAGGTAATACTCTGATCGTTCTGAGCATCGGAACAATGCACGTTTCTACTTTATAGCAAAGGACCTACTTAATAAGTACAATAATATACGCAAATGTTAACAACTTATAATAAAGTACACGTGATATTTGAAATAAGACTCCTTGAAGGACTGTTCCAGGTATAATCAATGCTTTATTAAGCGTACTTCAAATTTATTTATTCATAATATTTTAATTTAAAACCTGCTTTTCTATTTATAGGTACAATTTCCATTTCTATTTTTTATTAAAAATATGTCGAAACTAAACACTGCGAAAACTTTTTATTTTAAATATTTCATAAGTCACATTGGTTTTTATTAGAGAAAAAAGAAACCAGACAATCAATTTGGATCTTTTCTCTACCGTAACAACAGCATTTAGTAAATGTCGTGTGCGTATTTTTCTTTTATTCAAATTGACACTTAAGTATGCTATACAAGTAAAATTGTGTAAGTAATAAAATAGTAATTATGTATTTATTGCTTTCTAATGATTTTCAGAAAAGACACTAAACAGACGATGCTACTTGAATGAGTGGATACTCGACGTGAAATCGTAAAACTGAACGACCTTATGGCATACGCAATATTCTAAGATTCAATCACGATATCATTATGAATTTACTACTTAACAGAGGTATGAATAAAGATTTTAATTAAAACTGTGAAGTACACGGTTAGCGGTTTATTTATTCGGTTTCCGTTTTACTCAATCAGAGAAGCGCCAGGCGTCATCATTAATTGAGATTAATTCAATAACTTCACAATCTGTTTTGCTTTAATACATTAAAAGTAATTAGTATAGAAAAAAAAACGAAGCACAATTTAATTAAATTGTACTGCTGGCAGACAAGCGGTAAATATAATAATAAGAGTGGCGGTATCCGCGTTAAATATGGACGGTTCATAGCTAAAGTCATTTTTTTCTCCGAAATAAGTGTACAAAACAACAAAGAAAAACCTATTATTCTGATGAAATATGATAAGAAGAATGGAATACAGAATACTTAAGAAATTCTAAATTATTTTAATTTTTAATTGAAAAAAAAAACGGCAGAATAAATATTTACTAAAGTTTGTTTCAATCATTTTAAGAGTAGGTACATTGTTTTTAGGACAGGAGTGAAATAAAATATTTATTTGTTTTTACGATATAGCACCTTAATAGCGATAAGTATTCTTTGTGTTTTTATAAACAAATGTTTCGATGTGAAGGGAAGTGAGACCACACTTGCCGAGTTGTACGCAATACGAATTTAAATATCTAGGTATTTAAAACAATAATAAGTTTCAATTGTTATATTTCATCAATTTATATTTCATGTCATAATAATTTATAATTGACTTACTCGTTGGGTCTTGTGTGGCTCCGCGAAAATACAGGCTTGATGTTATCGTGAAATATAAATCACATACTGGACTATATACATATATGTATGAGTGGACTTTAATACGAAAAACGAGAAAAGAGAGGGAAAACTATCAACCACACTTACACGCATTCTACGCGATTCTCAAACGAAGGTACATGTGAAGCATATTTATACATATATATTATGTACAATTGTATATATGTGTAAATAGGTACATATCAAAACAAGTTTTCGATCTCTTTGAAAACTTGAAATATGTTTTGATAGTAGTATGTAGTTTGTAGTTTCAGTTTAATAATTTTTATGGAACCTGTTCGAAATTAAAAAGACATAATTTAAAATTAAAAACGAAATCCATTTCGTTTTTCATTGTTTGTATATTGGTGATTATCGGGCGGCGCTACGGATAGAGCGCCAACGATATCGCACGAACGTACATAAATATGTACATTAGCCTTACGCAGGTGTCCCTGACGTATAAAGAAATATTTTCCTACGCTCAGAGAATACCGCAATCGTATCGTCCACTTCTTACTTGCAAACCGTTCCTTGACGCCTGAACTAATAACCCTTAGATTGTGAACAAAAACGCTATCGCGGTATGTCAAATGAGGAAATAGCGAGCGAACCCATTATCTCTTCGACTCTAAGAACACCTAAGAAAATTGTCCCGGCAAGGAGTTTATACTTCCGGGAGTCTTGATTCCACGTTACTAAAGGACATTGTTCTACCTAAGCTCGGAGAATGAAGTCTTTTGTATCATTGTATGTTATTATGAAAGAAATGTCTTGAATCTCTTTCAGTCTTTGTTATTTTGAAACAATTTTAATTATTTACTCATTATTTTGTATTAGTGTAATAATATGCTTAAGATATTTTCTAGTTTCTGAGAAGATCCGTGCTGAGCAGATTTAGATATTTTGCTGCTATTTACGGCTAGTTTTAATTTTTATTGCAAAATATATTCTTCAAATACGTAACTTCACGCCTGTAATCCCCGAAGAGGTAGGCAGAGGAATGCTGAACACTCCCACGTTTCACCGGTTACGT
>DWDW01001772.1:0-11085 GCA_018245635.1 Mimoniades versicolor eupheme | reverse complement strand
GCATGGCAATAGGCTCACCACCTATTCCATAGTGGGACGTAAACGTAACCGGTGAAACGTGGGAGTGTTCTGCATTTTCTCTGCTTACCTCTTCGGGGATTATAGGCGTGAAGTTACGTAATGATATTCCATCTATCCGGTAGACCATGAAAGAGAATTGTAACACTCAAAATGTTTGAACGTAACAAAATAAAAAAGAATTTATTTTATAGCACATAATAAAGTGACAACAAAGTAACAGAATTCACATTTTTTTTATTCATCACGGCCAAATGCACCCAGCGATCTATTCACAAACGTTTAGTCAGCCATCGTTTAAGTTTCTTAACATGGGAACGTTGGATGTAAGAACAGCCGGCTCGGAGCTAAGCCCCGATTTATTGTGATCGTGATAAACCGGTTACAGAGCACCATTCGTCCATTAACCGACGTCCCTGCCTCCAGTTTGTAAATGAAAACGCTTTTTGTTTGCGTCATCTGTCAGTGCAAGGGAACAAATCTTCGCGTAGCGACACGCGAAACGAATCGGATCACCTCTACAGAGTACAAGGGAATTTTAGCATAATTGCCTTATATAACCAAAACGACGGCCGTTTGAATTTCCAGCAACTTTTTTTACATTTACACTTATACTAAATATATTTTTGAACATTAATGTGAAATATTTGCCTTAAATTACATTCATAATTATTATGCATAAAAATTGTTATACATAGGTATATCAATATCGCATCAATTGCATTATAACACTTTTTTTAACGTAATATTTTTTTAGTGCAATATATTGATTGAACATGTGATTTATTATTAACTTCTGATCAGAAATATTCAAGTTTATGATCATCGATAAACGGAGTATTTGAGTGAATACCATGAAAGTAAAATGCTTCGATTTTAAACTTCGTAACAATGTTTTAATATTATTTAGTAATGTATTGACGGCGCCCCGTAATGTCAACATCAATTACCGACCGACCTTCGTTTGGCAATTTCAATTAATTAACGGTCAGTTCAGCGTTTACAGGGTAAATATGTATAAAGAAATTCAAAGCGTTATGGTATTTTCGTTAAGTGAAACGGAAGAAATCTGAAGAGTTACAAGATAAGAAAGGAATAGAGAAAATTGTGGTTTGTTAAAACAGTGCTACTGATCACATTAAGTTTACTCAATTATTGAAATTCGATTTAATTAACGGTAAGATGGAGTTAACAGGATAAATATTAAAACAAATATTAACTAAATCTTACATTAAGTATAAAAGATTTTATGTGAACCCAAGCCATTACTTTTCACAGTAAAAAGTAGAACTGCAAAAAAAAAACACAATCGAATCACAAACTTACAATATATTACGTGTAAAAAATAGGTAAATTTAATAAAAGGGATTAATGTTATTTATGCAGGTTTTTCGCACATCATACTTTATAATTAACAGCTGACATAAGTCAATAAAAGACATTCTTATTTTAACAGTTGTAAAAGTTTTTTGCGGTTAATCAGACCAAGAACCTTGTTAAAATTCTATTTTTCAATATAGGAAGAAGGATTGAAGACGTTATACCAAAAATAAAACCCCGAACTATGAAACTCTGTTACGCCTGAAGCCATCTAAGTTATGTTTTTGTTTGTTTAGGACAGATTTTCCACGAATATAATTGACAGATCAATGAAATTTATATACAGATATTTGCATCGAACGCTTTCGAATATTTCGAAAATTACTTTCAATTTTACTCCCTAAGATGTGTTTAACAATTTTAATCATTTCATTAACTAATTAGTAAATCGCTTATAATATCCGGAGACGGATATTATCCGGATAGATATAATATCCGAAGACAGAGAATACAATGTTACAATATACTTCGATTAGTTTATCTAGAGTTACAGTTTACTTGAAATCTGCAAACGTATCAGGGCTACAAGCGCTTCACGAGCTCAATTAATTGATACAGTAATTCGGAAACTAATCTGGTGTGGACACTGCATGGAAGGCTGAACAAGCGTAATTACTTCAAAGGTCAGAGTGTAACATTAGTTTTGTGTGGCACGAGTCCAACACATTACCTACATAATAGAGGTTGTATAGCAGCGGTAGCTTAGTGGTTTTGTTTTCAGCTTTCTACTTTATGGGTCCTGTATTCAATTCTAACGTGCATATTTGTCTGTACAAAATTATGTCCGTTTTAAGATTAAATGTAGCTGTAAAGGTGAAGGAAAAAATCGCGAGGAAACGTGTAAATTTCGACTTTCATGTAATGTTCTTCAAGGCTTGTTAAGTTTTTTAAACCGTACATAGCGAGCGAAGAAGACTTACCCCAACCCTTCTCATTTTGACAGAAACACGTGTCAAACTGAAACGCTGAAAAGGGACGATGGTTGATGACGAGAGGCTACTATCCAAGCATGAATATAGTTTCAGCGCGATTCTTTGATATTTAAAGTGATGTGAACTGAATATAATTTACCAATACATAGGTACATACATATTATCACGCCTATTTCCCTTAGGTATAGGCAGACATTAACAATATCCACATGCTAAGGTCCTGGATTACTTCTTTCGCCTCTTCTACATTAATGAAAGTCGTCATATCTTTCTCTTAGTATAGAATAGCACGTATTCACAAGTAATCAAGAAAAATATATCATGAGAACGAATATTGAGTCAATATTTCACAGAAATTAGCTTATTTGCCAGATATGTAGATGAGGCAGACAGAGCGGCGCCGTTTGCGTGCCCTGAGCGCCAAATGTAGGTCTCGGCAAAACGTTTACCATCTCCTTTAATACTCTCTCCCGAGATTAGGTCCACTGTTGTAATTTTTGTAAGCGCTTGTCTGAGATCTTTAACGAAAACACTAACAATTTGTTTCAGCATTGACCGGCCTATTTATTCATCCCCCAAATTTGGGAACTCTGTGAACTTTTTGTTAGCGAGCCTAATTAATCAAAAACTCTGTTAAATTAAGTTTCGGTGTACTGTCACGTAATACTCCGACCATGGGCAGATAGGTTGGTTATTTTGATGGAAAAGCTAATGTAATGTTGTCGTAACAATAGTAAAATTTTACTCAATACTTATTATTAATAAAAAAAACACCCATAAAAATGTTTAAGGCATATTCATAGCCTGATTACTTTTTTGTATTTTATTTATAAATAAAAATTACAAATAATTTGTAGAGGCATACTATAATAATGGAATTAGGTAAATAACTTTAAGTAGTAGGTAGTACTAGAAATATTCGATAATAAGTAATTACTTTGTAAGCAATATGGTGATATTGGCAATAGGCTCACCACCTATTCCATCGTGGGGCTTAAAAGTAACTGGTGAAACGTGGGAATCTTCTACATTCCTCTGCCTACCTCTTCGGGGATTACAGGCGTGAAGTTACTTTTTTTTGTTTCTTTGTAAGCAGAACAATCTAATGTAGCAATTATGTATTTTTCAAGTGTATATTTTATATTTTATTTACAAACCCCATGACCAAATAGGACCTGTCAACAAATATTTCAAATACATTTTGATTTGGTTTATCTGATTTCCATGCAAATCACAACGCTGCGCTAAATTAGCATTTAACGATTAACAATTTAAAATAAACATTTGCCTTTGTAAATTACTAAATTGCCGATAGCGGGTTTTATTCATTGTCAAAAATTGTGGAATTTTGAAACTGAACCGGACGTTCGGTTATATTGGATTCTTGATAAGCACGTAAGTATTAAGTCTAAATTAAACGAGCCTTCCGTCCAACAGGTTCCAACTATTCTATATACATATGAATATATAAACACTTACAATTACACAGTACATATACATATGTATATTGTTTTTCTTAACCAATGAATATAAGTACTTTTAAACAAAAACTAAATAAAAGTGTAATTAATAACTAAATCATTAATCTAGTCTACATAAGCCCGCAGAAACCAGAAACAAATTTTCGGACGGGTGAAAATTATACAGCGAGAGAAACCAAGTAATTTGCCGCTGTATCAAGAGATCAAAAACTTTTTCTTATTAAGCATCAAAGGAACTGTCGTAAATACGGGAATTACCGCCTGTATCACCGCCGGGACGGTGTGTAAACATCTAAAGTTTGAAGTCGGGCGGATGGAAGACCGAGACCGGTACTGCCCATTCTTTGATATTAGCCCTACAATTAACATCTACTTCAGCGGTCTTCATACATTAGTTTGAATTTCGAATCATAGAACTTTAATGTTGTTAAATCTAAACTTGAAGTGGGAAATGTGGGATTTAAGGGTTAATTATAGCCCTCACAGCGGTAAATTAGTGTGATTTGAGTTGTGAATTGGCGTTGGAATTTTTTTCTCGATTATTTTCAGTTCATGTCTTCCATGACCTCGTTTGAAAATATTTAAATGCAAGGATTTCAAGATCTTTAACAACTAATTTGTAATAACTAAGAATATACATTTATCATATTTAATAAAATACAAAATAAATGTACATACACCAGTAATAACACCATTATGTGCTTTAATTTATTATGAGCATTAAAAAGTAGTATAAAATAAAATGTCGACAGTAACAATGTATACAAAATAAGAAAGAACTTAACAGGAATATATGTATATGATAGAATTTAATATTAAAAACAAATGTAAAAAACGTAAAACTTCAATACTAGTATAGCTTTTGTAAAGCAGATATCGAAAAAGACAACTGGAAAGAGAGACGTAAGATTTGTCGTAGAGCGATAAATAAAAGAACGATGGTTGATTTATGAACTGACAGGAGCGAAGTCGGTTTTATACTGGTAAGATAATAGCTTGTTAGCAAAACTTACGGTCAAATGTTGTACCGTTGACATTATTCAGCGTTGTAGAAAATCACAACTTCAAAATGTAGTGCTGTTTAATAATACTTTGATATGGAGCGCTGATTAATAAAGCTACTTTAATATGAATGAAGATCATCTAGTGTCAGCCATGTCTCGGTAACGGGAGCGCCAGGAAGGCATGTTTTTAGGTGGTCTGACGATCCGAGGAAGACAGCCAGATACTGTAGGCCTTGAAATGCCGAGGGAGTGGCGCCGATCAAGAGGCCTACTCGTATATCCAACAGTGGACCTCCAAAGATTATATACGTGTATATATTCAAAACTTGTCAAAACAAGTAGCAATATCTCATATTGTACACGTTATACATCTAATACATCATCGATACTCCGTGCCCACTAATTGATTAGATTTAACAACCAAAATGAAATTTTAATGCCGTAAAATCCGCATCAACATGCCAACGCGAATAAGTTATAAATGTTGATCACTAACACCTAAGTTAATAATAATTAAGTTAATAATAGTTAAGTATAATTTATTACTCTATACAGTAAGTAAATTTACTATAAATGTATTTACATATACTTACTATAAATATTATACTGCCTCGTTGGTCGTGTTGGTTGCAAGTGCGACTGCCGATCGACAGGTCCTGGGTTCATTTCCGGGTCGGACGATACAATTTTTTTGTAATTTAGATTTTCTAGTATTGGCTCGGAGTGTGGATATTTGCCCAGTGTATGGCAATATTCTAATCACCTATTCCATAGTAGGACATTAACGTAACTGGTGAAACGTGGGAGTGTTCTACATTCCGGTGCCTACCCCTTCGGGGATTACAGGCGTGATATTTCGTTACTAAAAATTTTGACATATGGATCTATGACACAGCTTTTACCTGCTTTCTAAAAATATTGTATGACATGTACTGGACAGTTCATAGAAAGTATTGCCTTTGATGCGGAAGAAAAAGCTTAAAGTCTTCAGTAAAACTTCAGTATTCGATCAAGCCTCATTTGCCGAATGACGTATCAGACTCGAAAAGCCGTATATTCCTATAGACCGACTATTACAAAGATCGGTTTCACTCGCTACGGTCACCGCTTGCTTGTTGCCGCTCCTCGGCTAGCAGATGCCAAAGGTGTAATCATATGCTCTATACACAGACGTTTTCGCAGATATCCAATACTAAATTCATGGTAAATATTATGAGTGAAAGCAGTATATATAGTATATGGAAACTTACGTAACATCGTAATATCACGCCTATAATCCCCGAATAGATGGGCAGAGGTTATACAGCAGTGATGTTATACAGCGGTGATGTGATGATGATGATTATTATAGTAAGTTGTCTGCTATAGAAGTTTCTGGAAGTTTTATGAGCAGTTACAACGCAAATATCAGCCAGAAAACTTTTTCCTATAATTCATATGTCCATATTATTATTATAATTTTAATATAGTTGGATATTCATTAAATATTTACAGTAAATTTGGCTCGGTTCGCTTAAATACCGATGACATTAAATATTCATAAGTTAAACAGAACATCGTCTGTTCAATCGTCTCGAGCAATTTCTACCTTTGGGTTGCGGTTGGAAATACATATTTGATTAAATAATATTATGTTTTGATGTACAACACCGATGGACAATTAATTTATTTAATTGTAACGTAAACTTAAATTTTTGTTAACATTTGTAAATGTTCTTAAATTTAAAAAAAAGTGCTAATGAAGTTCTAAAGTATATGAAGAAATATTGTTAACTAAATAAAATTTAAACTCACCAAAAAGGTAAATCGTAAAGAAATTTATGAAAAAATTATATTTAAAATGCACCAATTTAATCACGAATACACTATTATTTCTGAAGTGATAAAGTACACTTCTAGTACTGCAATATTTTTGTCAGTATTGAATAATTGTAGTCAAAGCTGTGTAACGTTGCTTGTCGCAAGTTACAAATATAATAAATAGTCGTAAAAGAATAAATCGTAAACTGTGCAGACCCGTGGGGACCTACGCTTCGACCCCATATCCCGAAATATCTCGATGGCTCGTGGAAGGCGTCCGGCGCTTGCGCCGGCATTTTGATTCGCTACGCGCAGAGTTAAAAAGGCCACCGGAGGAGAATGTTGTATCGCGTGCCGTTCTAACCACTCCACATTATTTTAATAAAGTAGTGTTCTTGAAATCCCTCTAGGGTAAGTTTCCATGCTTATCTATTGTGAAAATCACATTGTGAGATGTTCTCAACGTATTTTAAATGAATGCCGCTGTTCTTTCGCTATCATATGCCACTGTAGCTTTCGCGCCTCGATAACGTGGATGCTTGCCGCCTACTCACACCATTCTTCGCTCTTTGGCCTTCCAGGATTCCTTCCTAGGATTTGGGGTCCTAATTTGGAGTTGAAAACTACGGCAACATTGTCGACTACACCAGTTTCCTCAATAAATACAACCACCGCCGGCACTGCTCGAAGAGGACGAGAGGAGCGCCTACCGTCTGCGCCAGGGTCGTCCACGCGTCAGGCCAGTGTCCCAATCATACCTATCGCAAGGAAGAACCAGTGTGTGATGTGGGGCGGCCATAGAAATTGCAATAAAGATCAATATAATTACTGTAAGTAATTCTGGTGCTTACTATTTAATTACGAACCTACACCCTCTACTTACAACACTCGGTATCTTTTAACTCTACTTTCTTATCAGGATAGAAAATTTTTACTTTGTCGTACTGTAGACTACACGACAATGCCTTTGACTACTCCAACAGACTTAAATTTAATAGAATGATTCTTGTATTGAGAAAACTGAAAACCCTCGAGGATACAATCCATTCCATTAAGATATCTTTACGCTGTTGTGTTGCAAAATTGAATGAAATAACGGTGGATTGAAACAGATTGCAATAGTAAGAGAAAATAACAATAATAATTTCATAAAAGAATGTGTAGAACTATGATGTCGAAGAAATACGTCACGTCTAAAGGATAGGTTGGCACTCGGAGCCCCCTGTGTACCCCTTAAGGGACATGGCGTGATAATATAATACTACTTACAAGTTAATATAGTATGCCACGTAGTATCGTGGTACTTGGTGTCTTCTGCCTACCTGGTAAAGAACAATTCGTGAATGTATAATATTAAATTCGTAGCATTTCACGTAGCATGACTACGAGAACTACGGCTCATACCTGTTTCGTAGACGTCATACAGACGCTACAAGTAAGCCTTTAATCTCTCAACATAGATGACATCGCCTCCTACCATCTCAGTATAAGGGCGTCGAATTCCTATAACTACCCTCATCTTTGAATAAATCATTTTAATTTTTTTACACGTTTGTTTAAATGATCCATTTAAAAGGTATGATTGTCACATACATACTTATGGTACGATGAATAAAATAAAATGAATTTTACAATTTTGTTATTTTATTGAAATTAGTAAATTAAAAGCATGTCATTGATGTATACAAATTACGAGATTACACTTTAAAAAAACTTAATATCATGCACGCTAATTTAAATTGCAAATCTAAAAAAATATTATAAATTATCAAATCATTATATAATATTATGAGACTTTAAATTTCTGATGACATTTTCCAGGTTATTAAACGAGCAGTAGGATGAAGGAGAAAAATAAATTTGAATAATAATCGCCCATCGCATTGAAATACACAATCATGAAATGTTACCCAGTTATATACATGTGTACGAGCCCTTATTCCAGAATGTCGGAGAAGAGTAGAGAAGATGTGCGTGCCGTGGACCGGTGAGCGGACAGCGTGGGTTCATATTATGTTATTTACGGTCCCGCCGAGGACAACTTTTTAATGGCACGATAACAGACCGCCCGAGACCGGCGCGACGTTAAATCTCGCGCTCATAAATACGTTATGTAAACCCGCCCTAATAATTAGTCGCGGTTACGGCGCGTAGTTAAGTTTTATGGTACCCGTGGAGGCTCTAAGTGGGAGAGAGGAAAAATGTTCTTTAATTTGCCCGCGTGCGTTCAAATGCGATGTTACGGATACTGTTATGTTTATTCGAAGAATCTTGTATTGCCCGGTTACCCTTTTATTTTTTTTCCTTCTTTTTAATGCGATTGGTTTTTCGTAGAGCCACCACAGCGATAAAGCTACAGTTACAATCGCATTGAATATGTATTATTGACCTCCTCTTGGAGCATTCCCCGTGTGTGCTACTTGTAGAGACCAATCCAAATATTAACATTATCTTAGTACCACACGCATATAGTACGTAACTTAGTCGTAAGTTTTTTTTTACTCCATTAGTAATTCATTTGCCCTTAAAATATAGTATGTGAAAATGTTGTCGAATACTGGATAAAAATATATAAGTACATATAAATATGTCTTTACTAAGCATACCATAAAGAGTGTGGATATTAAAAATATTAGTGACGGTGAAAATTCCTTTTTTAAATGAGATGTGGTTTGAACGGAGAAATGCAATATATTTGAATAAACAGTGTATTATCAGATAGAGCAGTTATCATTCATGTTTGGTCATAGATAAGGGGCCCGCGTGTCGGTCGCCAAGGAGGCGGCGACGCGCGGGCGGGTGCGGGGGAGGGCGCGCGGGGCGGGCGGCGGCGTGGACACAGTACCTTGCACTGTCGCCGCGCTGCACGCCACCTGCACTCCGTCTCTTCGCCGATGCCCACTCGGAACTTTAAAAGTTTGTCAACTACTTAACGGTCCACGGGTTCGATGCGACCGGGACGATCGAAGCAATCTGGCGGAAGCGTCGAGAAGTTGTGAAGCGCGTTGCTCGTACTCGAGTTACAAGTGCGGCGACGAAGCGAGATACGGAGTCATGCGGTCAGCCAAAAGGACACAAACCTACTGGCGAGCTGTGTGTGGAGGCGCGGGCGGGGCGGCGGGCGGGGGCGCGCCATTGGCCCGCTGGGGCACGCCTCCGCCGACGTCGGTGCCGCCGCCGCCGCGCCGTCGACGCTCCGCATGACGCCGGCTGACGACCACTTCTTCCACCGCGAAGCAGACAGCTTTCCCTCAGTATCTCACTTTCCATGCCAACTTCACCGTTTAAACAGGTGTTATCTTATAACCCAACGGATGTATTATTGGTAATACTTTAAAACATCAATAAATATCGATATCTGGCTATGAGTACAAATTGTCTTTCATTATTTCTACCACCTATTCTGATATTCTAAATAATTCATGTGTTAAAAACACACCGAAAAGCTACCTTACGAAAACAGGTATCATTGTAAGAAAGAAAGAAAGAAGAAAGAAAATACGTTTATTGAATTGTAAATCTTTCTCTAAGTCTCAAAAGTAGATATTTATTTTATTAGTAGAGTAATGTTTAATTAAACATTCTTAAAATATAATTAAAACAATATGGAGACACTCACAACACGAAACACATCTTCCCGAAAACAGAGTATTTTCAACGGTCAAAATGTAAACAAAACAAGGCAATAAACAAGTTAATAAAATAAACAGTAAATTATTACCTTAAAATTATATACAAGTCGTGGATATTATCGAAACTATATCAAAGGGTTTTATCGGGATCTCGGCTATGCTCAACTTATTTGCAAGCAGGGCGGACCGCATGCAACTGTTGAACTGCAACGTAGATGCAGTCTTCTTCTTCTTCGTAGAGTCTAGTAGAAACAGTAGTTAAGTGGTTATACCGAACTGTGAGGTTTAATATTAGTAGTTACTTCCAAATAACAAATTAAAAGAGACATCGCCATTGATCGATGAATCCCTGCACTAGGTACTCGCCTGCAAATCATAGACAAACTAATGTTACGTCTTCGACAGATTACACAAAGCAACAAAATACTTGGCTTATGTGACGGTATTAAGTTTTAAAGTTTTTTTTTATATTATTTGTATTAATTATTTCATTTATTATATATTACTCGTCATTATTATAACTGTAATTGTACTTTGATATGAAATTGATTAATTTTCTATTTGTTAAATTGCACTTGCAGCGTAAAAATGCAAATGATAAAGCTTGATACGCCGTCGGTGGTAGGTACTAATGGCAATTTATAGTATTAAAGAAGTCAACAGTTTCAATGAAAACTTTCTCTACTCTTGTTTCAGAGACTGCCTCGTTGAACGTGTTGGTGCGGCTGCCAATCGAGAGGTTCTGATTTCAAATTCCGGGTCGGCAATATGCTCAGCACTCTTTCGATAGTAGGACGTAAACGTAACCGGTGAAACCTCGGAGTGTACTACACTCCTC
>DWDW01001771.1:0-11085 GCA_018245635.1 Mimoniades versicolor eupheme | reverse complement strand
GGTATAATTTTAATAACAGGCCTGAGGAAAGACGCTCTTCATAAAACCCATTGATTGACATATATGACGGGATGTACCGTATAGGCTTACATGTAATTTTTTTGTGGGGGGAACTCTACATGACATCGAACAAGCGCTTTGTTCGAACCGTACTTTTCGTTCTAATACGCGTTAGTTACGCTTCACTACATGACATTTGGTTAACTGTATATTTTTAAATTCGTATGCTGGTTGTTTTGTATACATGGCTATGTTGTAATATTGGCTATTTTGGTCATCATATGGTGTAACTGGTTGTGTGTTTATTAACTGACTTCCATAGAGTTTTTGTGGTTGAAATTTGTGAATTTTAATAACGATAAATTTGATCTACATCAAACTTAATGAATCCAGAATATAACCAGATGATCTGTTCGATAAACGTAGCACCACGCCTGTAGTCTCCGAAGACGTAGGCAGAGAAATGTAGTATATTCCTCAGTTTGACACACAGTAGAAAATCCCGTGATCATCCTAAAAATCATCTCTTTTATTGTTGCGCCGACGGAAGTGAATTTTCTATAAATCTGAAATGAATCCATTCTGCATCACTTTCTCCATTCCTTTTCCTAACGGGGTGAGATAAGAATACATTCCCCGACCCCGTGCTGGAATACAGGATGTCGTGAGAGGCGACTAAACCCTGCTCTCTGCTTAGGCACAGCTACTTACCCTGGCCGGCTATGAGCAGCAGCGTAGGCGGCACGAGAAGCTGTGCTCTGCGATCCCCAACCCGCATGCCCAGCGTTGGGATTATGAGCATAACCCCTCAGGGGAGGCCTATGTCCCGCTGTGGACTACAATAGACTGAAACATCCTATACTTGAAAGAACATTATGGTATGCTCTGTGACGTGCAAAGTTAGCTCGTCAGCATATGTTCCGACGACGTCAAAGCAAGTATTGTTTAATTTAAATTACAAAAATTATTTTGTAGAGTATGAGCCGAGTGTGACAGTATTTAAACTCTACATGCGTAGATCGTGGTGCGCTGAAGTTTTTCCCATTAAGCGATCACTGCTTTCGTTCGTCAAAATATTAACATACACAAAATATTACGTCGATTTTCGAAACTTATTATAACAGCACGCATTGGAGGCTACGGTGCGGCGGCGGAAAAATCGTTAAGTGCAAGCGTAAACCACAGCGTGGCGCGATTGGGTGTAACGTTAGGAAAAAAAAGTTATATTATCCACTTTTCGCTCTTGGCGCTTCTGGGAGAGACCTTCTTAAATGATGACCAGCACCATAGTACTACGTATGACATTGTTAAGTAAATAAATAAAAGAGATCTTCAAAATAACGTCAAATTTGTTCATGAAACAACTTAATATTGTGTATGTAATAGTTAAATATTAGAATATTGGCATAAGCGGTGTTCCATTTTTAAATGTCTGTAACAAATACCTGGATTTAATTCAAGGCTAAAGCGTCGGTTCAGGGGCGGTATTAAGGGGCGGTATATGCACAATGACGGTAATCCGTCATTGTGCATATACCCCTTAGCTATATCTAACTAATAATTTATCAAAAAACTTCAATTTCTGCCTCGTTGGTCATGTTAGGTTGCAAGCGCGACTACCGAACTCGTTAAGTTCAAATCTCGCGTCGGACATTATTGGATTTTACTTCAATTTTTTTAGAAGTGACTCGGATTTTTAATATGTGCCCGGTGTATGGCAATAGTCTCACCATCTATTCCATTGTAAACGTAAGTGGTGAGACGTGAGAAAGTACTCTACTTATCTGTCTACCTCTTCGGGGATTACAGGCGTGATGCTATGTTATTACATGAATTCCTGAACTAAGTAAAATACGTTTTAAACATATAAACGCTTCTTTCTTGCGATATTAAAATTAGTCTCTAACAGAAATAACAAATGGCACTTAAAAATAAATTATTAAACTAACTCACTGGCACATTCATAAACAAGGATAGTTAAGTCGACAATAAACATGTGCAAATTACGTGAAATAAATATAGATGATAGATTTTGTAATATGGATAGCGAATGGCTGGCGGGTTTTATTGCTGGCGGTACAGCCGCGGCGCAATAAACTCAGTGGAGTCGTATAAAGGCCTTATGTGATTTACTATGTATTTAATACAGCTCGCCACCATGGGTAAATAAGCTATTTACTACATAGCTTATGTAAGTACATATATTAGTTCTTATGTAGTTTGATGTAGTTTGTTCTTGAGAATTCGTATTAAGCCCTTCTTAGTACATCATCATCATGATCAGCATCAGCAGCATCACCACCACCACCCCCATCATCATCATCTTCATCACCATCACCATCGACTGTTTTATATTTCTACTGTTGCCTACGGTTCTCTTATGTAAATGAAAAAGGTTATGTCCATAGTTAGCCAAGCTTGCCAAGAACAATCTGATGTAAGATATCTCAGACAATATTGCTTAGAAAATATTATATCGTGTGCATTCACAACTCTATTCAGTAGTCTTTCACCTATATTAATATGTATTAATTAAAATTAAACCAAATATTTTTCATTTTTTTAAAAAGACCTGAATTGTTCTCCATCATAGCGGGATTCTCAACGTACTCCAGGACACAAAAAAAAATGATTTGTTGTTTTCGGAGAGTTTCTAAAGGGTTCTTTATAAAGAGCGTTGCTTAGCTTTGCTTTGCGTAGGCTTCCATAGCATTAATAGGAAGCGATTATTTGATAGGTAGCCCTTATGTATTTAAAAAAAACATTAAGTATTCATCTAATAGTTAATTTTTTTAATATTAAAGCAATACAAAAACACAAAATATTATTAAAATTGAAACCTATTAAATCCACCATCAAATCATATTTACAGCTTAGCCGTAACATTCACACATATTCACGGACACCCTGAAGCTGCGCAGAACGTTAGAAAATGTAATGTGTTTAGTTTGTAAGCAAATCGAATTCTGTCGGCATTGGGTGACACGGCGCAGGGGGCGGACTCGACGTGTGAGTGTGACTCGGAGTTGAATATGTTAAACGATTTTTTGTCACCGCTTAAATTCCTTATTGGTCTGCGTTGAGAAATTCTAATCTGAAACTGTTTTCACTTAACATTCGCTTACAAATACGTCCGTTACTACCTTTTATATTTTATGAATCAGTAAATAATAACTAATTCCATAAATTTCGATCATGACGACTGCATTGCCGCCATTTCGTTAGTGCGCGTTCATGTGGCCTATGTAACCAATGTTCTTCGTGAAGATCCTTGCATGCTACTGGCATTAACCTTTCGAGTTCGTTTCGTATAAAAGCATAAACCACTAATGTAATTAATAGATGAAATAATGAGCAGAATATTCACAAAATGGCGGTTTGAAGAAAGACGAAATTACTCGTAAAAGTTTTATAACATAATATGTTCTGTACCTTATGAGGAATAAATTTTTTTCTCTACTAAAATACTCACAATAAAAACATACTAACATATTAAATTACGCAATAATAAATTGAAAATGGAAATTCGAAATATCATCGATTAGATACTGCTGCATTTTTTATTACGAGGGCAACACTGCTGTTAGTATTAGATGTGAATTGGGCTTACTTGAAGTTCCCGTCATAGATGATACAAATTTGTTAAATGTCATCAATAGATTAATATTTATATATTATTAGTAACATAAAAACGATGTCGTCAAGACAACGGCGAAAAAGACGACGAGTTTCGGTTTCTCAAAATTAAGTTTACAATCGATTACTGTATGTGTTCTCAGTATTTAAGAATGAACTTACACCGTGATCGAGGCATTGATTCGAATATGTCCCCTATTACAAAAGTGCAAAGGTCAAAATCGTACACGCCTCGTTCTATTTCGATCATACATTCGTCACGTGTCCGGAACACGTCGGTGTATTATGAATGAATGAATGAAACCGGTACTACTATAGAACATGATTTTTCACGTTTATCCTTCTATATATTTGATATCAGATTATATTATGAGCTTTACGGCTACAGTATTAAGGGCCATGGTATTAGAACATTTAATTTGTACAACCGTACAACGGGTATTGTCGAAATAATTGTACTGTACTAGACGATGTATCGATACTGAATGATAAATGATTGTATGTCAGAACGGAACGGATTGAGTATCAACGACAAAAAAGTTGTTTGTAAAAGTCGCATTCTAAGTTCATTCACCATTATTTGATGGCTATAAATACATAGCATAGAGTAGATTCACGACAGAGCTGCCTTTCTTAAATTATCTTATGATTTGTTGCATGAAAATATACGAGAAAAGTGAAATTTATACCAAATCACTATTCAGTGAAGGACTGAGGTAGAATTTCGTAGCACACTTTATAGACAAAAGTCAGAACGTAACATCACGCCTGTCATTCCCGAAGAGGTAGGCAGAGGAATATAGAACATTCCCACGTTCCACCAGTAACGTCGTAACACCAGTACGTCCCACTATGGAATAGGTGGTGAGCCTATTGCCATACATCGGGCACGTACTCAGACTCCAAGCCACTACTAGAAAATCTAAATTAGAAAATTTAGTAATACCGGCCCAGGAATCGAACGCAGGACCACCCGTTCGGCAGTCGCACTTGCAACCAACACGACCAACGAGGCAGTCAGACGTAAGTCGGAATCACGTTAAATATCATTGTGTCCCTTGTCTGGGAGTCTGTTTAAGATACCTACTTTCAAGCCTTATAATAAACCAAGTGCAGATGGTACCATCTCTTAATGTTTCTGATTAACGATTGTTTCAAAACCTTTGCTCCTGGAACAGATCCAATGCACGCTGCTGCTTAGCGATGGTTCCTCCGCAAGTCTTTCTTCAGGTTTTCTTCCTGACTAGAATGCAATTCAAATGATAAATTTTAGAATTTATTTTAAGACTGAGTCTCTATATTTCTGTATCTATAGTCTTAATATGTATTGCAATTGTTTTTGTTCAAATTGTTTTTTTTAGTACCAAATATCTAGGTAAACATGAAACCCACAAAGCAGACCAGATTCCATATCCTCTGCGTTCGCGGTTCATTTCACACATTGTATATGCATGGAAATTGGATTTAATATAAATGGTGTTTACATTTTCCAATTTTTCATTTTCAATAAAAACCGTATACATATTGCCGTATTTGACTATTGAAGATGCAAATTGGTCAACAATCTGATTAAATTATTTTTAATTAATAATTGCTAAATTTCATTTAAAAAAAATATAATTTTAAAACAGTCTATTAGTTTCGTTGTGGCACTAGAATTAAGTTTGATCATAGATTATATTATAGAGATACTGTTCGAAAAAAGCAAAGCTCAAGCATCGTTAGTCTATGATAAATTATGTTCACTTATAATCTCAAACAACACGTGTGCAAACAAAAGGATATTTCAATTTTTAATAGGATAGAATTTATATCAAATACATTAAATGGCTGTCCATAAAGATTAATAACATAATAGTTGCGATACACAGCTTCCGCCCACGTTGTGCTGGATAATAATTTATGATCTGTGCAATGGATCTGGTTTTAATTGTAACGTTTATAAACGGTGAGTTTGTTATCTATGACTTAGTGTATAGAGACGAGCTTAATTTTTTTTCGGGCTTTAGTTCGAAATTTGAAATTGTGATTAATTACGTCTTCAGAACTACCAAGTACGCCCAAGTTGAGACATATTGGAATAGATCATCATTATTAACCTTATTTTTGTTCCACTGTTGGGCACAGTTCACCACTCAATATGAGAAGGGCAGACTGAGTCAAGCAGGCCGAATCAGGGTTGGGAGACTTCACACGCCTTAGAAAACATTACGGATAACTCTGAGATATGCGGATATCCACTAGATTTGTCAAGAAACACGGTTATTAGGATATTATTAAGTACATACACGTAATATCACGCCTGTAATCCCCAAAGAGGTAGGCAGAGGAGCGTAATAGACTCCGATAGTTAATCAGTTACGTTCACGTCCCACTATGGAATAGGTGATGAATAATATACATACATATTATTATTATACTACGAGTATGTATAGGTATATGTATTGACTTGTTTTTTGTACAATTAATGTATATAGAAAAAATAAAGCAAAACAGTATTAAAACTGACGAAAATAAAGTTCTTAAATGATACATCCTGTATAGTTAGGGCGCGGGTCTATCCAGGCGTGTCGACCTTCCAATGAAACGTGTTACAAACTCAATGTGACGTTGAATCACTTTTGTTAAGTGCTATACTGAAAATACTGATCAAAACCTGCCTTTTCCAATAAAAAGTATGGTATATTGATTAAATTAATATTCTAACGTAAATTGAAAATCATGAAATCTGCCTATCAACATTCAGTTTTGGTTATAAAACAGCAAAAACATCATAGTCTCTTTAAACAGATATCTAAAAGATTTGGAATGATTAGAAACTATTTTGTGGACACTCATAAAGTTTATTAATGGTCAAGTTTCATTCAATAAATAAGTAAACACGATAGCTTCATTGAAGAATTTTCCTTCCTCCATTCTCGATATTCACTATAACCAAACAACATGGAACCGCCTGGAAATTTCTGGAACTATCGTGAAACTGTTCTACCGCGCGCAAATAGTACTGCTAGATTATTCCGATTATAAAAGAAGAAGTGACCAGCACAAAGGTCGTTACGGTTATAATAACGTGCGCATGAGAATTAAATGTACATTAAGCGCAGCCTCGACCGGAACGCGGCGGATCGTGACGTCATTTTCTGACATGAAAACAATATCAGACATAGGTTGTTTGGACATTTGCTATTTAAACTACGGTTTAATTAATGATAATATCTTGGGACATGTGCACACACGGGCATCTGATTCTCAACTATTTGTAAGCATAATAAATTGCTTGTGTTATGGTAACCAAACGACTGATAAACTAAATATGTTTATCCACATAAATATATACTTATATAGATTTTATTTATTACACTCATATACAGAACAAATACTTACTACTTTGACCTGTAATTTTTCGCAGATCATCACCCCACCTACTCAGAGGGCGTCTTACATACATACATATTATTATGTGTAATGAATAAAAATGTTTGCGCTCAACACGAACCAAACAGATTCTATTCAAAAAATATATTTAATATAAAACAACTTTGGCACCGTACAAGACCGCATTTATCAAGTTTAAGTTATCTTTATTACTGTTAATTACTAGTCGGAACAGTGGTCTGAAGTTTTTTGTTAGGATATGTTGTGGAGCTCTAGAGTATGGTAATGAGTCATTTCGTATACATGTAAGTATATATTATATAAACATATACATATTTAATTGTATAATATCCAGTATATTGCATTCAGGTGATACGACCATGCCACAGCTACATTCATAGCAAAGAAATTCTAAACACCCGTATCCCTTAAGAAGAATGTCAGCGATGCTGACAGCTTATAAACAGCTTATAGATAGAGTATTAATAAGTTACAGAGCATTTTTTTTGTTTCCACTTTCCTTTTTAAATCAGTAAAAGATCATGTGGTTCTTGCTTTTGATTCTTGCTGTATTTAATCATCTGCTCCCAATATCAAATAAGACTACATAATTAATTAGTATAGTTACTAGTGCTTAGTAGGAGAGACATTGTTTTGGTTAAACTTAACATGATATATATGAAATATCCCAATAGCTAGCTAACGATATTATTAGAGTAGTCATTAGAAGAGGGTCCTTTCAGGAGTTTTCAAGAGACCATGTAATTAATATTTTAATCCTTACCAGAATTAGGGCCAGCCTACATCTTACTAGTATCAACCTATTAACCTTCCGATCGCATTAATGCAATGCTTGTAATAACGCAATTGATAATTATTATCTCCTTACGTTCCAAGTTTTTATATAAGTAACTTTTTTTTATTATTAATTTATTTATAAAGTATGTAAATATAAGGCATTGTGAAACATACAAAAGCAAACGAGAAAGACTCCGGTACTAAGTTAGAGTTTGTTTTTCTGAGAAATTTGTTTTAACTGATATTATGTTTAATATATTAATGTTTATCCTTCTGTGTTTTTAATCTTGAAGTTATAGGATCTTTGAAGCAACTACAAATTCGTATATCGGCCACTTGGGTCAGCAGGATGCTGTAATTTCATTTTCAATTATGAATTTTCATATATTCACGAAAAGTTTTCTAACTCGTGTTTAGTTACTTTAGAAGATTATACAAAGTCTTACCCTTATTCTTCTAGAAGAAAACATGCAGCCAACAACATAACGACAAAATTATTTATAATTATGAAATGATATTTGTCATTTAGGTACCAACCAACTTTAACATACATACATATTATATGTTTAACTCTCTTATAAATCCAGTACTTTAATAGCATAGCTGTAATGCCTAAGTAAAATTCCAAAGTGAGCATCGCTGCAAAGCTCAGTGTTATTATATAGTAAAGCTTAGCTTAGTAAGCTAAATTATCGTTATCAAAGCAACGTGGCTAAGCTCGGGACTTGCATATGACAAAGTTGATAGTGCTTTATTATGTAAAGCAATGTAAGAATCTCAATCGTAGCAGCGTGGCGGCCAGGTTGCGCGGCCGTGCCGCTCCCGAGTACGTCTAACTGTCAGTCACGGGTCGCGACGCACAATTAGCGCGCGCGCCCACCCGTGACGCGCCCTCCGGCCTCCGCTCCGGATCGCACTGCGCGCCGCGGCTTGGTCAGCGTCTTCGTGAGCGTGTGTTGCGTTAGAATCACTTCCGTTTTTAGCAAATTCTCTATACGAGAATACATATTTGTCAAAAAATGTATAGGTATATTATAGGTGTAATACAGGAATTCCAGTCGAAACATCGCTGTTTATTAAATTATTCCACGTATACCTTTAACACGTTATTGCTGACTGATATTAAAACAGCAGAACAATATTTTACCATAACAGCAGCCAACAGAAAATGCTATAGAAAAACGCCTAACACCCAACCCACAAAGGCAGTAATCGTAGAATTACCAAACTCTCTCGCTTCAGTAACATCTCGTGAACAAAACCTGACATTACATTTTTTATGAATACCCTGATAAAAGCGTTACTCAACCGAAATTGGGGCTTTTGCACCTACGGCGCTCGTGAGGTTGGCCAACGTGAAACAAAGCGTCAACCGGAAGTGGCCAGTTAACCGGCAAAATTCAAATTTCGATCAGAACGGCCGCGGAGGGGAACGAACTATATCCGTTCCGTTTTCGCAACCCGATACATCCGAGAGGGCGCTGGTGCGTTTCGTATTTCGAATTGGCGAAGGATCTACGGCATTAAGAATTTCTAACGACCTCGATAGGCCCATCGATTGTTAAGAAAGCAGTAGGTACGTAAACGTAGCGTAACCACCGTAGATTTGCGTGAGTAACAAAATAAGTCTTAGTATTCAATTTGAGAACTTCTGAAAATGTCGCTGAAGTCAAAAGTATACAGCAGTATACAAGATTTTCCGAATAATCGGTACTTCCAGTAACTGAAAGGTAAGACGAAGAAGAAAAATAAAAATTATAAACCTGATTATTATTATGATTTTAATAGAATTATTAACTCAATGAGTTATTAGTATGTTTGTTCTTACAACTTATGAAGAATTTAATTACACATCATTAAACGCCCTGATCATTGCCAAATGACGTCATCTTATCCTATTACAAATTTTTATTGTTCGTACTTTCGTAGCAATCTCCATCTACGTTAATATAAAACAGTGTAGTATTCGAGTACCCTCCTAACTTTTTATTCTATATTATCTCTTGTCATGTGCCGGAACCTATATTATAACTATGTTAGTTCTACTTTTCTTCTTTCTATGCAAAAAGTGTGTCAGATTTGTTTATTTGTACAACGATGGAGACAATTGGAACTTTTCATTCTCTACTATCTCGCAAGGTACCTAGAGTGACAATATTATAATAATAATTACCCATCTTTACGTTAAGGGATCTTATCTGGTTCGTAGGGACGTACAACACCTATTAAATAGTGAAGCGTTGAAAAGTAATTACACCTCTCTGCCTACCTCGTATGGGATTACATGTGTGATATTACTTTTACTATTTATATAAACGTATATATTCAATTCATATAAAGCACACATGGTGATTTTACAAAGCACAGACACATCCGACCAACACCGACCTTGCTATGTAGAGCTACGAAAAACTCCAGCGCCACTCACCGATGGCGCGATAGTGCCTCCAATGGCGTACACAATTAATACAGCACTTATCTCGACTAATTAACGATTGCGGACCGACCTAGAATCTTTAATGAGCCTGAGGCAAGATCCGGCCTCTCTGTTCACTTGTTCAACGGCTCGCATCGCTACATCGTATCGGAGATGATTTCCGGCGAGGATACTCGTAGGTACTTATGTTTATTCGCTCTCTGTTCATTAACATCCCCTTCAGCTAAAAGTAGTTCCTTTTTGTCAATTGTTAGTTCTACTGTTGGACACCGGACTCTTCTCAGGATGAGAGGCAAACAGTCTATGAAGCCGCACTTGACCAGCGAGGCAAAATATGCCTTAACCTTCTCATTCTGTGATGAGATCCCGATTCTTAACATGGAAGATTATCTCCGGCGCAAAATTTTCGTATTTTTGTTTACTTTGAATTCATTGGATCCTTGTCAGTTTAAGTACTCGATATGTAACCTTCTTGGCTGGCCCGTCAGTTCAGTGGTTAGTACACCTGACTGCCGAGCCTCGGGTCGTTCGTTCGTTTTTCACCGAGAACAAACGTTTATGCGATGATCACAAGTATAAATGTGTGTAAGTATTTATTAACCACGTCGAATTAAAACGTTAACTAAATCCTAAATTAACTAAATTGTCCTAAATTAAATAAATCCTAAATTAAATAAATCCTAAATTAACTAAATCCTAAATTAACTAAATCCTAAATTAACTAAATCCTAAATTAACTAAATAACGTTAACTAAATTGTTCTAAAAGGTAACTTCACGCCTGTAATCCCCGAAGAGGTAGGCAGAGGAATGTAGAACATTCCCACGTTTCACCAGTTA
>DWDW01001770.1:0-11087 GCA_018245635.1 Mimoniades versicolor eupheme | reverse complement strand
AGAACATTCCCACGTTTCACCAGTTACGTTTACGTCCCACTATGGAATAGGTGGTGAGCCTATTGCCATACACCGGGGACATATTCAGACTCTGAGCCACTACTAGAAAATCTAAATTAGAAAATTTAGTAGTGCCTGACCCGAGAATCAAACCCAGGACTTCCCGATCGGCAGTCAAACTTGCAACCAACATGACCAACAAAGCATTATATTTTTAATTCCATATAATTTTACAATCATATGGTATTATCACCAACCCATTAACTGATCTACTGTTAAACACAACTCTTATAGAAAGTGATGTTGACTGTATTGTTTGAAGTAATTCCTAACTGTTTTTTAAGTTAAAATGGTGTTTTATCTAATGCTTAATATAATCTATATTTGTGAACGTGTATTTCTAAAGAGTAATTAAGTATTAATAAAGGTATTTGGCTCTCAATGCCCTTTGCTTTTCACACAAGGGATCACACAGAAGATATTATATTAATTACATACAATTTAATTCTTTCTCATGTAAAATATAACCATTTTCCATATTTTTAGGTGATTGAACAATTTCTACAGGAGCCGGAGCTCTCTCATATCACTTTAGCCTTACTGGTTGGTGGACGATCGGTAGAGAATGATGCTGAGGCCATTCGGAACGGAGCACATATAGCTGTGTGTACACCAGGGAGACTTGAAGACCTGTTGTCAGAGCGGAAGCAATTTAATCTTCCCGGTAGATTAAAGGACTTGGTATGGATTCTACTTATTCTTAATGGTGATTTGAAATGCAATAACATACATTAAACACTTTTGTTATAAAAAAAATTTGATGATGTTTAGCTTCATAGCCTTCATACCTCACGATGAGGTCTGCAGTACAGATAGTCCCAGGCACAGTGTAGAGCTCAGAAAGTGTTTGATTAATAATTTTACAATGACTCCTAATAAATTTTTCTTTCACGCTCAACACATGATAATCTATTTGTTAAAATATACTATCTTATTTATCTACTATCTTATTTAACAAAACTCTACTGAATATCACAGGTTTGCAGGAGATTTATCGAAGCACTGAGTTACTACTGAGTTTTATATCAACACAATACTCATCAGTTATTGATAATGAAGCTAATGTTCAATTGACATATATATCAAACTTAACAGGCTATTCACAGTTACTTGTATTCTGGTTTCATAGTCTATGTTTCAATGAATCATAGCTCATGATCTGTATAATCATCAACTATCAGTATGACGGTGATTTGGCCACTATATTGTTCAAGATGTTATCATAATTTGTATGAGTCATTCAAATCTCTGCCAATGTTCTGAGTTTGCACAATGTTTCAAATTACAATATATTCCATGTGGCATATAACAACTGGTGAAATGTGGGAGTTATTCCACTGCATACTGCTCAGGGAGATACTCGGTGATGATATGTTCTCATATTTATATGAATGTTAATTAAAAAAGCTTGCCGCATGAAGCTGTTGAAAAAATGCAGCCGGAGTGTGCATGCATACTAATTTCTGCATACTAATTTCGGAAATACAGGTGTGAAGTAATGCTGTGCCCATTATTAAAGAAACAGGCAGTCATATGTTAATGAGAAAGCAAGAATTGACTTTTCATATGATCATGAACATCAACAGTTTCATTGTGCTCTGTTGGATACAAGTTTTCTTACAGAACTAGGAGGTTTACAGCCGTAGTCAGTCACACTGGCCAAGGGTGGGTTTGTAAACTTGTTCATATGTGACCTGCCTCTTCATGTGGTATTAAAAGACGGGATTGAAAAAATCAGTGAGAAATACTTGGTCGTCTTTATGACTGGGTATTTATCTTTTTCATAATTTCAGTTGAAACTGAAACTAAACCTTGTTACTTTGTGGTTACTTACCTTATAGACTGTAAATGAATCACTACAGAATTCTTGTGTTATCCAATTCTATAATAAGTTCCTTAGTGGCTGATGGTTAAAATTCTTTTTCTTTTAGATTTGGTCATTGTTCTCAGCTGTTACTGCTTGAATAGATGTTTTTGCTTCATTTTGGTCCAGTCTCTATAATGATATGAAAATTTTTGTCATTTCAGGAAATTCTTCTCCTGGACGAAGCAGATCGACTCCTGGACCTAGGTTTCAGCACTACATTGACAACAATATTACAGTACTTGCCCCGTCAGCGGCGAACTGGTTTGTTCTCGGCCACCCAAACTAAGGAGCTACAGGATCTAGTGCGCGCCGGCTTGAGAAACCCAGTGCTTATAAGCGTCAAAGAGAAATCCACAATCAGCACGCCGATGGCGTTGGAAAATTATTATGTTATAGTTGAACCACAAGACAAGTTCTTGTTCCTTCTCAACTTCATCCGCAATCGTAAAATGTTGAAGGGTCTCTTCTTTTTGCCAACTTGCGCGTGCGTGGACTATTGGGCCGATGTTTTGCCCGGGTTCTTGCCTGATATGAAAGTGTTCGCAATTCATGGCAAAATGAAACAAAAACGGAGCAAGATATTGGAGAAGTTTCGAGAGGCAGATAACACTATTCTGCTCTGTACAGATCTCTTGGCTAGGTGAGAAAAGCTTTTTTGCATTTTTTGTTACAATGTTATAAAAATTCTGTTACAGTACTTGTCTCTATTTTGTAAGAGGGCGTTAGTCGTATTTTCAATCACGCTATTGTGCTCATATTGCAAACCAACCTAGCATAGCTTCTTAATTCAAAAGAAAAATGTAATAAAGAAGTACTTTTATAAAATGTGTATCTTTGCTGGCCATCCAAGGGACCATCGTGAAGCACAATTAGTTATCATGCCCAGTTTAAGGTTTCATCAAATTCACTAATTAAATTTACGCCGACCCAAAGTTGACCCTGGGAATTTCGACGTGGCTCCTTAGTGTGATGACTGTGGAACCAAAAGTTCAGTCAATTTTAGTCTGGTGTAAAATTATGTCATAAACCCTCTTATATATTTATACATCATACACTTTACAACCATCGTATTTTCCAGAGGTCTAGATATCCCTGAAGTGGAATGGGTGCTCCAATGGGAGCCCCCCACCAGCCCCTCAGCGCTCGTGCACCGCGTGGGGAGAACCGCGCGCGGCGGAGCGCCCGGCTGCTCACTTCTACCACTCCTGCCTACCGAGGACACGTACGTGACCTTCATCAGAACGAACCAGAAGGTTGAGCTGAAGGATTGGAGGCAGAGCAAGGATGAGATAAAGATTAGTCACAAACTAAAAGACAAGGTGAGGTTTACGACATTCAAAATTATCTATCTTCATAATCAGTGACATATGATTTTGCGACATAGTAAATGTATTTAACGTAAAACACGAAACCAAAAGGGACTAGCACCATAAACAAATTATCTATTTATTAGGAAAAAACTAAAAAGGTTCACATTCGGTATTTTCGTCTATCTCAAGCTTCACATCTCATTACTTCAAGATTATCGCAGTACATTCTCAGATACTCGATCAATTAGTTTAATATCAATTAATAAAAAAATTGACAATTAAATTTTCCAATTTCAACTCGATATTAATAGAATCATGCGCTAGAAATAAATAATCACTAAGCATTATTATGAATACATGTATTTTTTCCTTTACGTTCCTTGCAGGTCCTCACAATACTCCACAAACTGCAATTGAGCGACAGAGCGGTTTTCGACAAGGGCCAACGTGCGTTCGTCTCCCACATGCGGGCGTATTCCAAGCACGAGTGTAATCTCCTACTCCAGCTCAAGGAGCTACCCCTGGGTCACATCGCCACCAGCTACGGCCTGCTGAAGTTGCCATTAATGCCAGAAATCAAGGAGGAACATAAACAGCAGTTTTTTCAACCTAAGGAGGTGATAGACTTCAACAGCATTCCGTATAAAGATAAGCAGAAGGAAGCGAGTAGAATGCAGAAGTTGCAGGAGTATAAGACAACTGGGGTGTGGCCGTCGAAGAAGAAAAAGAAAATGGTGAGGAACATCTTTAACACTTTAACTGTTTGGTAATTCGTTCGCGTGGAAAGTCAGTAATATCCCATTGAATCTTCCGTTGAAAACGTGGCCTGTTTTTTTAAGTAAGGTTTCCTTATAACTTCACACCGATGTTCATCAAAATCCTTACGGCAATTGCATCTTGCAAACTTAAAGAATGGGTAATAATAATAGTAATTTAGCACAAAGAAGCACATTAGATTATAATTGACTGCATCGTTGGTAGTCTTGCTTGCAACCGCGTCTGCCGATTGAGAGGTATTGGGTTCAAATCCCAGTTCAGGCACTATCACATTTTTCTAATTTACATTTTCTAGTAGTGGCTTGGAGTCTGGATATGCGCCCGGTGCATGGCAATAGGCTCACCACCTATTCCGTAATGTCACGTAAACGTAACTGGTGAAACGTCGGAATGTACTTACATTCTTCTGCTTACCCTCTTCTGGGATTATAGCCGTTACTTTTTTTTTATTATTAAAGTAGAAAGACCGCCGCTTTCTAATGGCAATGCAATATTTCCACGCTAGTTTCGTTGGGAAAAAAAACTTACATAAAACTCATTTGATTTGACTTTGGCTCAATCAGGGTGATTATAAGGATAAAAATGTGTGACAAATATTTAATATAAGTCTATGTACCATAGGTAAAAACACAACCGTGGGAGCAAGCGAAACAGAATAAAGAAGAAAGGAAACAAAGAAAAAAGAAACGGAAAGAGCAGAAACAGAGGGCGGAAGGAGAAGGGAAGAAGAAGAGGAAAACGGTGACACAAGAGGAGCTAGACGAACTGGCGGCAGACGTCGCTCTCATCAAGAAGTTGAAACGACGTAAAATTACCGACGAACAGTTTGATAAAGAATTCGAAGTTGATAAATAAATTGTGAATGCAAAATACGTATATTCTATTTTATTATAATGTTAGCAAACCCTGGCTCAAAGAACCGAGATTTTATAACCTTGCAATGGCATTTAATGGAAGTGAAATCGAAATTGATACCAATTCCAGAGTCTCATAACGGGAACATGTGGTTGGAATGTTGCGTTAAGTAGGTAGGTACCGGCGGATCCGTCTGTGGATACGTGATAAACTATAGAAGCTAATGGAGTTGAGTTATTATCACATTATTATTATTATTATTATTAAATTCTATTCTATTTATCATTCCACAGTTGTACGCAGATCTCGTAGAATAAAGATTTGCCTGGAGTCTGCCACACTGGCCAAGTGTGGGTTCGCAGGCTTGAATTCAAGACACTGTTCATGAAGTATTCCAACAAACGATATTTTATCTTAAAAACGCACTTAATTTCATAATATGAGTTTTTGGGCGCATAATCATGTGTAGGTAAAAATGTAACAATAAATAATACCACGAATGAAAATAGTAAAATAGACATTTATTTTTGCTAACTCTCATAAATTGCAACATATCGTCTGAGTATTTGTTAACACAACAAGGCACTTCGTCAATTACAATGTGGATGGACGCCGACAGCCAGTTACTTACAATACAACAGGAGAAAATCATTTATTATGCTTTTATCGTACCAGTTGAAATCATAGAGTCAATCTTATTTATTGCAAGCACCACACTTAAACATTTCGAATATCTCTTATCTTCAATAACGACATTTCAGGTGATATTTCGTACAGCCACAACCGAAATGGCTAGACTTCGGGAAAGTCTGACTGAGTCATAATTTTAACAAATTTGCGACCCTTACGGCACGTCAAGTACATCTCAAATGTAAGTAAAATACAAACTAAGATCAATCATATTTATCTACCCATTCACAAGTAAAGAATCAAAGTCAATTTTTCAATGTTTGTCTGTCTTAATCCACCAATCAAGTCTTACTAAGTTGACAAGCGGCTCAGTAATGGATACTTAACTGATCTCGGCGATTGTTCCTTTATTATCACCATCATCATCATCATCATCATCATCCTTTGCAGGTCCACTGCTGAACATAGGCCTTTCAAATCGGCGCCACTCCTCCAGTCCTGAGCCTTTAGAATCCAGCGGCAGTCCGCTGACTTCTTCAAGTCGTTATTATTATCATGTCTTATTTTTATTATTACCTTTCTTCCTTTATTAATGAGAACTATTTAATATCTACATATATCGATCTTGTTTATATTTAGCCTAGCAATGAGCGAGACAGACGAGCTGATGGTAAGCGACCAGTGTCGCTCATGAACATTGCAATAGTCGAGATGTGGCCAAAGTGGTGCCTGCTTTGGAAAAGAGCTCTATATATGGATCTTTTTGTTACATGAAAAGTCTATTACAACAACTGGATATGACAAAAATAATATGATTATAAATGTTGGCAAACTTTATAATATATACAATCTATTTTTTGTATACTATATTTATTAGCACCAGTTCGTGGAGGCATTAGATGTGAACAACACATGACAAAGAACGTTAGCACGTTGACAGCTCGCGCGCTTGTCGCCGTGACATGTGCATGAAAATCATTGTCAAATGTACATTTCAAAAATATATGTCAACAATTCAACATTAACATCGGCTTTATCCTTTGTTACATATCACAAGGTTTACTTAACTGCCTTTTAAATCTGCTGTTACTGTTATTTATGTTTAACAAAGGCACATAACATTTTATATCAGCTTCTAGTATTTTTGTATATAATTTATAGACCATAAATATGTTTTGGTTATGGCAACGAAGTCCCCCGCTTTCAGTACTGTTCTCTCTTTTTAGATGTCATTAGCAGTTAAAAGTAAGGAAATATTAGAAACGCAAACTCGGCGAACTCGTTGCCAATTAAAGAAATTATTACATTTTTACTTAAGATTACTATTTATTGTGCGTTATTATTTTACTATTTTCAGTTTTGATATAACATTTTTCTAAAAAACAGAGCAGATATTTACATTTCAGAATTTATGAATGTCTGTTTGTCAGTGCGCACGATATCCTAAATTAATATTAGAAAAGCCCATTAAGCGGAAGTAAAAATATATTTAAAGTTCCCATAATTTATAACTGGCAATGATTCAGTTGACATTTCCCTATTCTTTATGGTCATTGTAGTTTACTTTTCTTAATAAATTTCAGAAATGGAATCACGCGAAACATTGCCAGTAAATAAAAATATATACTGGCGCAAATATTACAAAATAATAATAGTAAACATTGATTTTATACATTCAGCTTAAAATTATAATTGAAAAGAGAATTTACAATAAGTACACAATATCTTGTTATTTTGCGTTTTTACATGATACACTATCAAGCCTACAAACGAAAAGACAAACAAGAATTATACAAAATAGAAAAGAACTAAAAGCTTCACATAAAAGAAATAATTTACATGCAAAAAATCCTCTCGTAATCTATAAAAAACAAGCATTTTCATACATCATTTTTCCATTAACCATCCATTGCCTTGTCATGATCTTAAAATAGAACACCTAAAATATACGCCATCTTATAATTACAAAAAAAATCGTCGTAATAATACTATTTAACTTTATTAAATTAGACTATAATACTTGCCGCCTAGACAGGTCGACATAACTTAAATTGTCAAATGTCAAAATGACATGACTAGCTGTCAAAATAAGACCATTTCGAAACCGCAGATTACATTCTACTTTTGAAACATAAAATTCAATACAGATATAGAAATAGATAAAGATCATCAACTACAAATACAAGTTACGTCAATAGTCCATCAAGATAATTATAATTTTAATCAATAATAATTAATAAAACAATTTCACATTCGTTTGTAAAACATGAGACGCATAAAAAAACCGGCATCCAGGCTTCGCGCCACTCGTACAACGTCAACATAGTAGCGACGCGATTCGAAAATTAAAAGTCACGCGAAAAATCGTTAAATGAAAAGTTCGTTCAACGGTTAATAACCAATTTGTGGATAATACTGCTGAACGAAAAGAAAAACGCGTTGAGCCGACGGTTATTCCAGACGCGCCACGCTTAAAAGTATTAACATTTATTAATATTATATATAAAAGAAATAACAAAACCCGAAAACATTTCAATACCGACCACCGTTTCTCGACTTTTTATTACTATAAGATTTTGGATAATGGCATTATAAAATTGAGTAAAAATCAATATTTTTCACATCCTACAATAATCATTATAACGTACATAAAAATGTTTGAACGTATTATTAACGAAATTCGGATGACGGATAGTGGATGGTATTGTCAGTTTTCGTCACTAAGCATCAGGACATTAATATTTCCTAATACTAAACTTTGGACACACTACACGAAACATTTAATATTATTGTGGTATTGTAAATGTTGGAACTTCCTGAACTCAACAGCTTATTCTGTATACTCGGTCTGGATAGGTCGACAGATCGGCCCGGCATTCCCCATCGCTGGGAATGCCCAGCAGTAACACATAAATCAAGCCAAATGTATTTTTTGATTATTCAATCATCAACTATAAACCCAAAATATTAATTATTCAAATTCATTGCCATTAAGTTCGCCGAGCGGATTTATATTTTCTTATTATTGAAAAAAAAAAGAAACAAAATCGAAGTTCCTCTGTGGCCTTAATAAAATTTCGCGTAGTGTTGCCCATAAATAAAAATTAATGAAGACGTCAAATACAAAATTATCTTAACTTGCAAGTATGGCGAGTGGACATGTTGAATATGCTACTTTTATACATTTATTAGTAATATACTGCAATATAGAAATCCTAATAGAATATCCAGTATAGAAAAGGATCCATCCTATGTAGATATGAGCACCATAACCTGGCTTATAAATTTTTCATTCTAAATGGATATCCACAATCAACAGCACAATGTTAGAGGATATTATGTATTGAATACTTATCATACTAAATAATAAAATAGTTATATTGTTTAAATAAATCTCGCGTCACACTTGCAAAATTAATCCTGTACATAGGTGTTACATACATAAATATAATATTGCTTGTGGAGACTTATCAGCTAACACATGAGACTTGGTAGGGCGATAGATTTGTTCTCAAACAATGTTCCATAGCATATTGAGAGTAGTCATAGTTATAGGACATAGACTAGAGAAGAAACAGTATGTTCATGTACATTGACATACATATATCAGCTGTGCAACATAGCAAAACCTTTTTTATTTTATATTTTAAGAGATTTGAAACTTTTTTTGTTGCTGTTTTTTTTTCCGAACCCGAGAAGCGTCCAAAGCTGAAGAACAGTGTATAAATTACTATAAACATTAAACCAAGGCTGAACACACAAACACTATGATTTAATTTTAAGAACAAATATGAAAAAAGCTGAGATTGTACATAGTATGATGAGGTTTAAAATATTGAGTCATATGTAATAATGTCTATGATCACATCCTCTAAAATGACAATTGGATGTATAGGATAGTAAAAAAGAGACCATACTAAATATTACTAAATGCAGTGTCCTATACAAATTTCTTTTTTTAACATGTACAATATAAGGCACCTCGTTACATCACCCCACAATAAAAGCTAGTATTTACAATTTTCATGTTAATAATAAATTACACAATTTTGTAACACACACAGTGTCAATGAATCGATTTAGAACATTGGGTTGCAGCATTCAGATTCACTAATCATCAGACCAACACTGGCCAGTTACAAAAGCGATGTATAATACAATTACAACGTAAAAAAATGTTACAGTTATAAATTGTCTATGGCCAAGTAACACCAGCGGCGTGACAACTGACAGTTGTAAATTTAGTCAATCAAATTTTTAATCCCTTCAATTCAAACGCTGTGTATTTTACAAAAGTACAAGATCCGAAATATCAAAAAAATTTGGCAAACGATATGCTCCCTTCGTCAGATTATATAAATTTTCTTTTCATCTTACAAGTTTATTGTCAAGTCGTCAAAGGCACTCCCGTCTATATAAAACTGCAGCCATCACACTCCCTTGGGAATCTCATCTATAAAATACCATGAATATAACGAGCTTCTGACAATTTATATAAAGAAAACTAGAAGTTGAATAATTATAGCAATCTTTTTGTCACATTCTTTTGTAGCACTAAGTAATAAAAAATTAATTCTGTCAGATGAGACATATAATATCGTAATATTTTCTAAAAATTCGAGTCCAAGAAGATTGCATTGCTTAAAATTCAGATATAATTCACATTTTTCTCATACAATAGACACTTCCATCCAGGATGCTTTAAATGTAAAATGAGCAAAGCAAAAATGTTTCATTCGTCCCCAATTGTAAACATTGTATGTGGGTAGCTTAGTAAAAATTGGCAATCTAACACTGTGAATGTTACGCTACATAATTGTATCTGTCAAGAATATTTTTGAATAATAAGATTATTGTCCAAAAAAGAAGAAAATACACTTCGAATACCTAAACAATCCCGACTATACTGATCAAAGTTTATACAAAACATACATTTGAACATGTTACTATCAAGTGATGTTTTAATTGAATTATATAAGACAGCTTAGACTTTATTTATATGGTAATTTAAATAAATATAAAATGTGACCTTGTTTCATAATTATAACATAAATACTAAAGAACATTGTACTTACAAGCTAGGAGCTGTCAGTTCGCCTTCGATCAATACAGCCGGGTCGCGTCCGTGCGCGTCGCACCCCGCGGGCACGTGCACACGCTCACACCTCGTCGGGCGCCAAGCCGTCCCCCTCGTGGTTGTGCTCGGGCGGCGGCTGCGGCGACGGCTCCGGGGTCACCGCGCTGGCCTTGGCCGCCGCCTCCAGCGCTCTGATCCTGTTCTCCTGCTTCACTATAACCGATTTCAGCTTACGAATCTCTTCGACCAGATCCGACAGCTGCTTTTCCTGGAAGACCGGTTTTTAATTTAATACTTAAAATATTTTTACTAGGTTCCTCGTATTATTAGGCATGCCATTTATTCAATGTCTTTTTCATAACTTAAACACACATTTATGCACAAAATACTGCTAAAATTCGACCGCCACGTCGGTCGTGTCGGCTGCAGCGGGACTGCCAATCGAGAGGTGCCGGGTTCGATTCCCGGGGCGAGTGTTATTGGAAATTTCTAAACAGCAATTTTTCATAGT
>DWDW01001769.1:0-11089 GCA_018245635.1 Mimoniades versicolor eupheme | reverse complement strand
GTTAATGATGATGATGATTTTAAATCTCACAGCTAAAGCAATCGAAAATTCAATTATCTGTTGTCTCATTATTCATCAACTAAGTTTTTACAAGCGATCATAGCTCGTTTCACCTTAATTATCATCTTTTCCTGTCCGTCCAGAACTGAACATAGGCCTCTCCAATAGCACACGTTCGAAGCACAAAAAATCAAAGCACAATAAATGTAGCACACAACAAACACATCGGTATTAAGCGCTTATGAATATGATAAATAAAAATTAGTTGAATAAAACCGGTCATTATTGAACAGTAGGTACACGAAGAAGCGCAAGTGGGCCGCGACATTTGCCCCGCGCGACCACGTGACGTCACTGAGCGCGAGCATCCTCAGTGAAGCCTCTGCGCGTTATGCATGCCTGGTATTTAATGTACCAATTACCATACATCCTGCGCGAATTATTGAATTTCCGAAAGTCCTTTCTTTTGTATTTACGAGTAAAAAATGTTGTATTTTCAGGTTTTATTGCGTACACAACATGAATTATTTATATATTGAAAACATTAAATTTAGTTTAAAAAAATTGAGGCAGTTCTTGAAAGCAGAGTGGGGCGTGTAGGCGGGCGGGTCATATAGTCAATTAATGCATCTGTTACTGATATCAGACAGTCTGTCTGACATTTGTAGAGTCTGGTCCAGACTCTACAAAAAACAAACATTTGAGCGATTTAAAGGAAAATATAAGCATTTGAACTGTAATAAAAGTTTCTTAGTCTGTGCTTAGTGGATACACATAAGCTGTTCATCCAGTAGTTATTGAACCTAACTGTGAGATGAGCACAGGCATTAGTTTTGTATCTAGGTGTGTAAATATCTATATAAGTGTATGTTTATTAATTATTGTATATACATATTCATACAAGCTATCTCTATGCTTACTCTTTGGGGTCAGATAGATGACCGTGTGTTGAGATGTCCCAAGACATTTATTATTATTGACATGTTTGTGTTGACTTACACGACGTTTTTTAATTGCCCACGAATTGTTGCAAAGTTAATTTTACAGAGAATAAAAATGAATGAGTAACGTTAATCTGGTCTATAAGATTCCATTTATTTTCCCTTTAAGATACTGCGGTATAGGGGTTTTATCTTGTACCTGGCATACTGTCGCATTAATGTTTCATATTAAAACGATTCGCTTAGTAATTTATCCGTTCACGTGGCCTGCGACATTTGGCCTGCATAGGTGACGTCATTCCGTGAATCACTGCACGCTCAAAGGTTGTTACAGACGAAGCTATAATATACATTAATATGTAATAATTTTAAAAAAAGAATTCCTTAATTCCTTTTAACTTCTAATATAAGTCCTCTCTTGTCTAATCTCACACTGCTACTTATTCATACGCAAAAATTTCTTTTCCGACCATTTTGTCCTTCGACTGTCGGAACATGTGTCTCCTCTCAGAATAAAAGGGTTAAGTCCAAACGCATGAATACATTAACAAAATTATGCATTTCATAACAAAATATGTTTCAAGAATTCCCAAAAGCCTCATAATCTGACTGCCCGTTTAAATCTTACTTGCGTCTTAAACAAGGGCTTATATCACTCGTTTGTAGAACCGCGTCTATTTATCATAGTAAAATAACATTTAGAGCAGTGCAGTGCCATGTCCAGTATTGTTGGTGTCCATCAAAATAATCCTCTGGGGTGTAAAGCGAGCCAGGTAAAGCCAGGCTTGGTGGAGCGTGGGCGAGGGTCAGAGCCGCTGGCATTAAAAGACGAAAGCTTACTTGTGCTTGTATCACAATCTTGACGTTCTTCCGTATATCATTTTGAAATATTCGTTTTTTTAAATAAAGAAAACAAACGTTGCATATTTCTGTTGAAGAATATAACGTATTTACGAGTATATTGGAAAATACATATATAGGACTATTCGAGAACAAAAAAAAACAATGAATTACAAATATGCTACAAAGATATTTTACTTCCTAATTATTAGTTTAATTTAACATTTCATGTGTAAGACGGTACTTTGATACATTTGACAATACTAATTCAACCGAAATTAAATAAAATATAATTTTAGAAGGAGTATTTTTTTATGTATTAGGTACATACTTTGACTTGTTAAAATTGTCATAAGCAAAGTACGTAATCTATTTATTTTTTATTTGTTGAATTACACAATTATAATTTTTATTTGTAATAAGTATCTAATCATTACATCATTACACTGGACATTAATAGTTTAAATAATTCATTTATTCGGTTTAAGAATGTATTTATTACTCTCAACGCTGTGGCTGACGTCATTTCTATGGCGATAATAAAAGCTAGTTTTATAGTTTTATGATTAATTACTGATGACAACTGCGGGTCCACTTTCTCTTATCATCATCTTCAAACTTTCTCGATGATTTGTAAAATATCCTTGTATATTATATGACTATTTTAGACTAATTTAAAAATAAGCTTTTTTTCTTTTACATACGCTTTATTTTGTTTGTAATGTTAGTTTGTTGTTTGTTTGTTTTCATGTGTTTTATTTAATGACGTGCATTATTGGAATTGTATTTGAAATACCCCAATATTACAAAAAAATCCCCTATTTCTATTTAAGCCCTTTAAAAAGTTTTGCACCCTTGATCGTTCAGGCATATTCGAATTTCGAACAATATACGAGTATACATATAAAAAAATGTTTGCAAATATTTTTACATTTAATTATATACATGATAATGTTTAATTAAGGTACCATAATCGTATTGTTTATTAGGAAACAAATAATACGTCAACATACGTATTTGCATTAGTTAGAATGTTATTAAATCGCGTGAAAATTCACACCTTGTCAGTATCAAGTCGTAAGGTGGGAACGCGGAGTCACCTCATTTGCGCCAATAATATAATCCTACATATTAAAATGTATAGTATATTGTTAAATTTCACATAATATTTTAATCGTATTACTGTAATCTACTTTACATGTATCGACTGCCTCGTTGGTCTGTTAGTTGCAAGTGTGACTGCTCAGCCAGAGTTCCTGGGTTCCAATCCCGAGCTGGGTGCTATTTGATGTTTCTAACGTAAAATATTAGAGAGTAGATTATCTATTGGAAATTTCAGGTACCTACTGGCTCAAAGACTAAAAGAAGCAAATGATTACGCGAATCGTAAATACTTTATCAATAATTTTGTTGAATTTCATTTGCTATAGCTATAAATATAAATGTTCAGCTCGGCAATATTTTATTATATACATATATTTAGCATAGCAGTATTCACCGAGAAACAATTACTCAGTTGGATGAACAAACACATCGGTTCTCCCACGGTGAGGCGGCTCGGGACAATCTTTCGGCGATTTTAAACCCACCATTAACAGTTGTAGCACATTAAAACAACCATAAACGCCGCGTTAATCATAATAAGTGAGTGGATATGGGAGCTGGAATAATGGCCAGTTTAAACGGCAATTTTACGGCTAATGGAAACCTAATAGATTGTGGAAGGCACGATAGGGCTTGTAATTGAATATTTTACGCAGCTAACACTATATTAATGAATGAGTGTTATGACGGAGCGTGTACGAGGCACTGGAACAAGCTGCAGGACGAGACAGTATAGCTTGCCATGAATAGGTGCATAAATTCATGATCGTATTTAACTGGCATATCGCTTCCCTATTTAGTAAACTTGACAGCTGAGCTGAGGGTTACGTTTCTTGTGTTGTGGAAACGGGCACCTTTATTATTGAAGATGGCAGCACTATCGCCTAGATGGCAGCACCATTGTCTTTAACAGCATGTTGCCAATAAGATGCTTTTACGTACTCATAACATTAGCGAATCGTTACTTTCACAATTTCTATTAACTCACATATAATTTATGTTCACTTGTAAAATATTGCCGTAAGTGGTGTTTGCTTGACGATATTATGTTTGATAATATGTTTATGTGTTTATGTTGTTTATGTTGATAATATGTACGTTACATTAAGAATTCCAGTCGTCTTTGATCTGTGCCGCCTATGACCAGGAGCGTTTGAATGCAATAAAAATAAAAGGTCAATCGCGCGGGGAGTGTTTCAGACGTAACCTTTACTTATCGCTCTGGTTTAGTGAACACACTTCACTCCGTTTCGCATTATCGTAATCCTTTGATTGCACTAAAAGGTTGGAAAGGTAATGCCGAATGTTTTATACACTCGGTAGCTACTTTATTGCTTCTCATTTCTTTTGGTAATAAATTTAAATCGTAGGCCGTTGTAAATAATCGTGCTTATTGCTTGCGTGAATAGGTTTATAATATTTATGATTATAAACAAATGTATGTATTTTATGTGATTTTCCGTGTATGCAAAGCAGTTTTACGCGAATAACAATTCAATAACTTGTTCCAGATAGTATATACATATATATTTTCAACCACCATTTGTTATAGCACATAATTATAATATTGATGCGAAATAATTAGGTACATAAATAATACAGTACCAACAAGTACATATTTGTGTTACATATTACATTAGCTAATCTACGTGAATAAAATTATAGAGCTCTGTTGTTATAGGCGCAAAGCGCATTAACTACTGTATAGATTTCGATTTAAAAAAATACCTATTAGATTCTTGGTACGTATCTTAACAACAATTAATTATTACGAAACCGTAATTTAATGTAAAGTCTTAAAAAACCACTATTTTTTAATAAGCAACGCAGACGAAGTCGCGGGTATTAGTTGGTTTAAAATATTTCTCACACGTTGCTTTTTAATATAATATAACTACTTGTTCGTAATGATACAAGAAAAAAAAACAATAAATTAATAGCCTTGATGTAGCCCAATGATGCTCATTTCAAACTACAATAACAAACGAACAAACTCAGTATACTGACACTGACTGACCTGACCACTTCCGCTTCCACCAAGAAACATAAGAAGGTGTGTTGAACAATTTGCAAAATTGTTAGCATTATTATCAATTGACTGGAATAGATAAATTATTTTAAATGTTGTCACATAGTTAACTGAGACATTAATCTACTGTTTTGTGGCACCTTGTCATTAGTACCCGCCTGGCGCGAGCCTCGGCGACGTAGTATTTAGAACGACATTTCATAACGTTACCTCAATTACATAAAATTAATTACTTTATTTATCGGACATTATTCTCCGTTTATAGATCAGGAAACATTCGCTTAAGTGTGGCCGGATTTTTAACCTTTAAATATCATCTGCGAGAATTGGCTAATAGTTTTTAAGAGGAAATCTTTGTGCCTCGAGGTGTACTGTGCTGAGTACTGACTGACACTCAAGTACACACTGTAACTTAGTGTATTTAATTAAAATTAAAACGTAACTTCACGCCTGGAATCCGTGAAGAGGTAGCCAAAGGAGTATACTACTCTCCTACGTTTCACTAGTTACATACGTTCAGCTGCCACTTTGTAAAAAAGAGTGAACTTATTTCAATACAACAAGCACAAGTCCAGACTCCGAGTCACTAATAGAAATGTTAAGTTGGAAACCCAATAGCAGGTACTCGAGCCGGGGAACGATCTCAGGATCTTTCGATCATCAATGATGCTTGCATCTATCCGACCAACGAAGCAGTCGAGCAAAACTTAACTCTAAATATTACTGCGAAATTGTTCTAAATAATTTACTAACCACGTGAAGTCCACAAGAATGTCGGTTTTTGGTAATAAAAGCCTCTGGCTACCCCATAAGGAACTTAACGTGAGGATGTAGGTACATGATAATATAATGAATTATATTGTTTTAGGCGAAGGTGTAGTAAAACACGATAGGAGAGAAGTTCTACATAATATTATATGTAGGTAGCCACCGGATCAACGACCTACCCGCTGTTGGCGAGCGTACCGTTGATATATCGCTATTTTTCACTAATCATTTAGCCTATTTTCCCGATTTGGTAACAACTCACTGAACTGTCTGATACGGATTCTTTTTACAACAATTATAAACAACAATGATAAATTCTAACCCACTAGTAGACATTTACTGGGTATTATGAGACGAAATATAGAATATAATAACAGTGAACAATGAAAATTTAGCGATAGTCTAAATCATTTAACTTATAACATATATATATATTTCATCACCAGCTCCTTTCATAGAACATAATAAGAATACCTGCCGTCTTGTATCTAAATATGCCACATGAACTCCAGCGACCTGGACCGAAGCTAGACCACGCTGCGCGCTCAATCATTATGTATTTACGTCAATAAAAGGAATAGAATAGCTTATAATAACGGATATAAAATTGATTTGCTGTATCGAATCGATTACTTGGTGTGGCGGTGTTGCCATAAATTTAACATCCTTTGTGTGACGCGGTAATTTGCTTTGAAAGTAAAATGTTAAAAAGATAGTTGCATGTTAAAAAGATAGTTGCATAGTGCATAATATGCATACATATGTATATACATACATAGTACAAAAATACTGTTAAAATATTTAATATGTACTAATAAATGTTTTTCTCTATTGCAGGTAATTCCACGTCACAGTGGTCGCGATTATATGAGCTCAGTTTAAAAAGTTTTACGGCTTGTGAAGGCTAGATCTTTAAGGTTTATGGGCCTTGAGGATGTCTTGATATCTTACCGTAATTTTCTAGAGTTGCCTAATTTACTAGCTGATTAACCAGTCTAATTGGCTCAAAGAGAAAAATAACTAATTAATTTTCTACATATCGCAACGCAATGCAATCTACGAACGTTTACTCCAATTTCGGTAATGAATAATCTTAATCCAGGAGTCTCTAGAAATAAAATCGCAGTACCGATTCAATATTAAGGAGATATATTAACATTTAAATAAAGACATTTCCACGGTACATTAGTTTCGGTTCGATATGTTTGGATATGATTAATGATTTTTTACATATCGAATGCCTAGAGCATGTTGAGTCAGTTGCTTACCGTATTAATTGTCGATGACTTGTAAAACCAATATCAATATTCCAAATCATTTTTTTTCCTGATCTGTCAACTCAATTAAAAAAAGAAATACAAATCGTGTTCTTTATGGTCAGCCAATGCGCGTGTTGTTAATATTTACAATTCACATCCGTAACAAATGTATGGCACTTTTGTTTCTTTTTTATTTATGTGATATTTGAGAATTATTTTATGTAACAGTGGTTTTATTTATGTTGGAACACTTATTTAACATTCATGTTCGAACATGGGATGAATACATAATATTTTTAAAAGGAATTTAATGTCGTGTTCTTAGCGTTTTTTTTTATCATGGTCACAAATAGGATTTCAATTGAATATTGAAAAATATTCTATAAAAAGTTTAACACTTCCGTTGCTATTTATGAAAGATAATTAACTGGTATTAGTCTAAAGGCTAGTATTTTAGTATGAAATGATTCGATCATATGATCGTATTTTTTTGTACCATACAAGTTATGGTACGGTAGGTACTCAGCATCAATTTTCACAGCATTTTGAGACCATGTATACACGATCGCGTTTTTAGACGAGCTAAAAATGAAGCTGACGAACGTTGCTATATTGCAATATCTAAAAATAGAAATTATTTGAAATGTTTTAGTTATAACTGACATCTTCATCTATCTCTGTTGAAAAGTGATTTTGTGGTATGCGCGAGAAAGAGAGACGAATACAATTTACAATCTCCTACACGTGGACGACAGCCCTAACTGAAGTCTTAACCACAATTAAATGCCCTTTCCCTTCTATTAAATTCTATTCAGCCGTCCCACGGAATTTTATAAAATTACACATCGAAGATTCTATGTAGATTTAGCAGTAGGTAATGACACTATGAAAAAAACTGATAGAATTTATCTAAACTCTTTTTTTTTTCTGTTCGACTATTCCACAAGAAATATACTCGTATGAGGTATCTATTTCATAATATTATTATCTCTTATACCATCTAGCATGAAGCTAGACCGTCCTCCATGTGAGGAATTGTTTTCCAAAATCAAAATCAATCCCCACGTGATTACCGTAATCAGACACACAAAGCAAATTACACCTTATTAAGAACACGCCAAACCACTTTTGTACTTAACGCACGTGCGTGTATAAAAAATAAGAGATTTCTTTAAAGTGACTGGCGCGCTCGACCTCTCTCAGTGTCACGTTAATCTCGCGAATAAAACGTTGTTTGACATTTGTATGTATGTTGATCATAAAATTCATCACGGAAATGTAACCACATATACACATACATACATATAGGTACAGAATACTTTTAGGGGAGTTTTCAATGATTTGTTAAAAAATTGATTTATAAAATTGTAAGATTTGTAAGATTATACCTCAAATTATTCGGTTTTTAAATATAAGAATAATTTTCAACATTTTAACGCCAACGCTGCCAATCCCAGCCAAATTTTTAATTTTTTGCGAGCAATAAAGCGGGTAAAATGCATAATCCTTGTCCATTCCTCAACTAATTCAACTATGAATTCCACCGACAAAGGCGGAGCGTTATTAACATATTCTGTCTGTAATTTTGATAAAGACTCAGGTGATAAACCTGACAATATACAGGCTGATTCACTTGTACAATTCTTTATTATTTTATATCCAATAAAACCCTATCCGGTTTTCGATCCCATGACCTCTCGATCAGCACTCACTCTCTCAGCCAAACGATCAACAGTGATATCTAACATATTACTTAATCGAAACGTATTTTCTTTTGCAAATCACTATTATTATTATTAATTGTTACCTTCGTTGCGTTTATTTCTTAACAAGGCCCTGTGGTCAATAAAGTACAAACTTCCTGCACGGCTAGAGAAATATAGTGCAAAATACAGAATCAATATTCACGTTAAATAAGCGGCTATTGAAATATCAGACTGTACATATCAACCCACGTATTTATAAATTTGACCACAATCGCTTCCACGTTTGGACGTTGTAAAGTCAGTAACACGGTAGCCGGCCGAGATGACCGAATTCTTGAATTATTGATTGTGGTGTATTGATATGTTGTTTGTTGTGAAAATAATTAACGTTTCAGGAATCAAATATATATATTCTCGCAAGTTAATTCTCATGAAAGCACATTAATATTTGTTTCTATATATCCTAGTTCGATATCTAAAAAATAAGTTTCTTTTTTCCACTATATTGAACTAGTAGCTGGTGAAACATGGTACTGAACTAATGAAACATGACACTCCTGTACTTGCTTCCTACGCTGACAATCAATGTATATAATATACATGTGCATCTACATATTAGTACATAAGGATGCTTTCAAATCCAAACCAAATCAATTTAGATGTATTACAATATTTACAGAAACGATCGCTATTTCGAAAGTGAATTGCAATAATATTTGAATAAAAACTTAATGGATATAATTCAGCACAGGAAATATTGGCATGTGAATATATTATCAATAAATTTGACCCTTTTGCGCGCGCCGCGGGCCTGTAGCGATCGATTTAGGCAAACAGTGATTTTTCCCCCCCCGGTGTGAATAAACGAGCTAAGATTGTATAAGGCAAGCAATAACCGTGACGTATATAATTAAATTAATACAAATGACGTGGCTTAATTAGGCTGTATAACTGTTCGATCGGAAGACGTGGTTTTGAGTCATGTTAATATAGCACTAAAACTACTCAAATGTTAGTTATGTTAATATTATGTGTGCATGTTTGATGACTTGGGTCATTGTTTCACCGCTACCGTATAACGAGCGGCGAGCATCACTTACATACGTATCTTTTTTAATTATTAAGATGATATTATATAAAAAACTCTATCAAATTTTTGCTTCAGTAGGTGTTAATGCGAAATATTGTAGTTAATGACACACGTATTTGAATGTTGTTGTCAATTGTGGCAGGAAAAAAGTTAAGAAACCAAAAATTACTAATGTAACAACATTATTTTTTCCTCCATTGATTATATTCTAAACTAACTATATTTAACACATCCAAGTTTATACAAATATGTGGAAGGAAAGGCATGTTAAACAACTTATTACAGATTTGTCGCTTCCATAAAACGCTAAACGCAAATTGCCTTATATTGGGTGTTAGAAACAGACACAGTGATGTTACAACCTGAAACTTTCGACAGAGGGCTGTCATCTTCAATAACGGCAAATAAATGACATGCTGTATAATTTGCGAGCGACTGAAATAATTTTCAATCGCACATGATTTATTTGTTCGCGATGTGACAACCCTATTAGTGCTATGGCGGTTGATGGTTAACAAAATGAGATTCTAATGTAAACATAAGAATCGTGTGTAAACAAATACGCAGTACCCTTCATGTGTGCTTAGCGACGTGCCTTCTCACATAAATAAGCTGCCAAATTTCCAAAAGCCATTTATATCAAGGTGTTCCATTTTGCATGTTATACAACTGTTCCTAACATATGTTTCATGTATATAAAACATATAATATATGTTTCGAGTAATAGGTTTCCAGCTGTGTCCAAGCCACTTATCCTTTGGAAGTCGAATAATTAAATACATATTTACCTCCATAATTATAAAATAAAAAGTTGATATATATGTTATTAATTTAACGACACACATTACTAAATTAGCTATGGATATTATCAATTTAATTATTAATTGTAAACATAAAATTGTTACTCTTAAAATTACCAAAAAATAGTTATGTTATTACAAAATAGGTAGTTATATCATAAAGTTTAAGCTTGCTAACGTCTTTTTAATAAATAAAACTTTGTTATTCAATAAGGTATAAAAAGCACTAGAGTTTTCTATATACATATATATTTGATTTCTTCAACGTCATTACGTCACTGAGCGTTTTCTCCTTTTAAATATATAATGTTAATATCTAACAAGCCGTAATGATAGCCTGCAGCAACCATCGATTTAAATCGATTTAACGGTGAAAATATGCATGAAATGCATTAAAAATATAAATCACAGAAAGCCCGTAGCGAAACAGTATTAAGAAACGGACGGTGTGAATTAATTCAAAATTGCATTCATTATTTAATAGCTGACATATAAAAAAAACCACGTGGGTCAGCACGAGGGGAGCGTAAGGGCAAAGTGACACCTCCGAAT
>DWDW01001768.1:0-11090 GCA_018245635.1 Mimoniades versicolor eupheme | reverse complement strand
TAATAATTTCGTATGCGACACGTAACGCAACGTGTTGCAAAGTAACGTTTTCTAATTTCATTCCATTTCCACAACAAATTTATTCAGTTAATGGTCGATCCCGTCCTTAATTTTACTTAAAGCATATTAGCATATTTCTACCAAAAGTGTTTTATATGCATACATTTATATTGCTTCGTAGTTTTCACTATTGAACAGTTCTTGGGTAAATTAACGAATGTAAGTTTTCGCCTCGTTGAGATCGACGACAAATCACGTAATTATAATGACAAAGCGATCGATAGATATTCAATTGTGTGATTAGCTACTTAAAGTCCGTACAGTAAATAGTGACGTGCCTTGTTGCAGGATCGCGACGAAGACGCCGCAGCCGTTCCACGTGGCGCTGGCGCTGGTGGTGGTGGGGGCGTGGCTCACGCGGACCGGCAGCGGCAGCGTGCGCGGCTGGCGGGCGCTGTACGTGGGTGCGGTGGCGACGCATCTCGGCGCGCAGATATGGATGACCCTGGTCTCCGGTGAGACACTATTGCTTTATATATAACGATGTTCGACACCCTATGCACTGTGCCACCTGGCGTAATATATGATAGACTATTAAGACTATTACTTTTAATATCTGTAACTAACTGAATTATACTCCCACGATTCACTATTTATATGTCCCGCCATATTCATAAAAATAAATAAATGGCGATCCAAAGAAAGCTTAGTAGTATAGAATAACCCGTCATTCCAAGAGTCATGGACTCAAATCTTAATGCACACCAAATTTAGGCGCATGTTACAATTAAATATTAGTTGGACGTAACACTTCTCATTATGAGAGGAGACCACCATCAAACGATAAAACCGTAGATGATGTTGACGATTATGATAATAAAGGTTTCATACAATTTACTAAATAATTGATCAAAAGGAACGAACGCAGCCTTTGATATGATGATATAAACATGTTATATACGGATTCTCATTAACTACAAAAAGTATTCTATAAAATAAATACAAAATAGACAAAACTTCCGCACATAACATAGACTCTTCTCGAAAAAGATTACTCGCTGCTATCATAGACATTGGTCCAGCTGTCACCAGGTTTTTTATATTGTAGTTCATGTTTAAAGAGCTTTGTGGTATGTTCGTAGCCTGAGACTATCCCATATTTATATTAAAAACATATAACGTACTGTTTTTTAGTTTTCAATTGAACTTTCATTTTAAATACCTGAATGGTTGTAAGCGAATTGTTAACATTGCAGTGTACCCGGTCACCGACTGGCGGGAAACTGATTTTAATGATGTATTCACTGGCAACGCGCATTTCGCTCGGAGCACTGCGCACAGTTCCGAGAAATGCATTACTGCGGACCACGTATCTCTAAAGATTTTAATGTAAACGATGTCTTACTGACCACAGTATTGTTAGCAATGATATCTTAGTAGAATTATCATAAAGGAACCTATGAACATGTAGCTAACGTAAGCTATAATTTGTTATATTATCATTAGTTTGTCTTGGTTCTCTTATGAAGATAGTTTTTCTTAGGTGTGTTTTGTAGCGTAATATTAGATTATACGATAACATATCAACTGATTTTTCTGCCACTTTTATTAATGAACGGCGGTAAAATATAGGTAAATATATCTGAGATTATAATCAATTTCAAATTAATTTAATAACGCATTATTCAGTCTGCAGTGAAATTTATTTCAATAATTTTAAACTATCCATTGAAGGATTAACGGTCCGTTCACATCAAGCTTAATATAACGCCATAATGAAATATATTTATGATTAAAAGAAACGTCCAGGTAACGTGAACGATAAGATAATTTCCATTCCGAACAAATAAACATGATTCATGTGGCGACAGCATTAAAACCTGTTTTTGCCCGGTTCAAAAACAGGAAACACTTAAAAGGGACTCTTTATTCCTCGTCCTGCCGGATTCTTCATTAACTAATTGAAGAGCAAACATTAAAGATATTAAGTAGAATAAACACAGGTACAAACGTACAATACATTATTTTCAGAATCAATAAACTTCATATCTTGACAGGAATAAATGTTGCACTTTGTATAAACACAAATTAAACATTTCCTTCATTAGTTTATGTTTATACTGCACTTCATCGTCACAGGCTTGACTCAGTCTACGACTAAAGTAGTAAACGCTGTCGTGCCAAGTTCTCGGCTTGCTGCATCCAACACAAATTACTACAAACAGATTACTACAATTATGTATTTCATTAGCCAACTCTGCTAGCAGACCACTCGGCTAACAGGCCAGGATAATGTTAATGCTTCAATTTTATTCTATATTTATACAAGAACATTTATGTCCATTGATATGCTTTAGGACCTATACGACTTTAATTAATAGACAGAGGTTAAAAATAAGATGATTACCTAAGATAAGATTACGTAAGTGCAACAGATAAGAAACTACGTACTAAGAACTGATTACATCTGTTGTCACATTGAAGATCCATAGACATTGTAATCAATAGATTAAGGTTAAAGGCGAAGTTGTGAAGTGCCTGATTCGGAAGGCCGCGGATTGCAATACCTTACCTGTGTATGATTGCCTGGACTGGGCCAACCTGGGGCGATTCAAACTTAATGTAAATAAGCATTTACTAGGAAATTATTACCTCATAGGCCACATCATTGTTCTTCATCAGACTAGACTGTGGTCAAATCCCAGCCCACACTTACAGATTAAAAAATTTAAGTAAGCCAGCAACTACAATTGATGCGAAACTGGAACACCAAAATGAAAATAGAAAGCGGATTAATCCTCCGTTTCAAAAAAAGAATTGAGTATATTCTTTCGAAAGGCCTATAGCCCTACAGATTGATATATGATGTTTGTATGTATGATGTCATGACCAGAAAATAATTACACAGAGCGCCATAAGCGGCTTGTATTTTTCTTCTCGTTCCCCGAACTTCACATATGGCAACACTGTTACATAATCGCGACATGTAATAAAACGAATGTTTTTAAAATATTAAATATTAGTTTACAATAATAATAAATTGTTCTCGTTATCCAAAATAAAGTCGCAATTCCAGTAACTTCAACAAAAGGCCACACTAAGGTTACGAGTACATATTATGGTTATTCAATATTTAGCACGTTGAAGCTGTTCATTGGATTAATTTTTTTTGTTTTAAAGGTTATTAAAATCTTTAAATCGGAAATGCATCGTTCTGATGAAGTATAAAATATGCTTCCAAATACAAGAAGCATGAAGCAGAGGTTGAGACGTACAGTACGTTAAGGAAATTGTTTCGGAACGGAGTCAAATCGGACAATACGATGATCGTAATAATTATGATATAATATGGTATGTACTTATGACGAAAACAAATAGAAAAATAATGACGAACATTAGTACGTCACAAACATGATTGTTTTAATAGAAATAACAGTTTCAAACTTATATTATCACAAAATGAATAGATGTATGTTGGTGTGTGCATATTTAATAGGTGTTACCGATATTCCACCATCATCAACCTACTGCGGTCCACAGCTGGACATAGGCCTCCCCAATAGCACGCCACTGAGCTCGATCTTCAGCTCTTTGCATCCAACCGCTGCAAGCCACATAGCGTCAATATCAATAAAAAAAATTTTGTCTTTCGTTTTCTAAACACATACATATATTATGCATATATATGTATCGCCTCTTTGCTTTATTACTTTTTTTATTTATTTATTTTGTACACTGTAATCTTAAAAGTAATCAGAAGAAAAAGAGACTTGCGTGATATTTTCTGAACAACTTCTCAATACGTCGTCACGTTATTGAAGCAAAGAGGCGGTATATACCGTCCGTATCTAACGAGTAACTAATGACAAATTGCTTATTATATGTATTATTACGATCGACCATTCATTGGAAAAACAATAATATTATATAATTATTCAATATTCAATTATATAATATAGCAATATTCAATATTAGGTATATAATATTCAACAAAGTGTGTAACGGAAGCGAAGCAGTTGAACACAAATCTTCTACGAGTCGATAGCTGATCGGGAGTGATTAGGCAACGTGGTGGACGTATTAGTCGCAATGTCTGTTCATACTTACCTAATCAGAAATAGTCACCGCTCGAGGAAGCTCCTTTCATGCACCCCAATACAAATGATGCATGTTTACGTAAAATACGAAACAAAGTATTAGGTACCTACTCCATATTCCGGATAAACATAAAACTAAAGGTGAGGATACACGTGACTGACGTTACGGTAGCTGGATGAACAGCCGCTGAGACCAATTGCTATGGGTCCCAGTTTTATTCCTATTATTATTGATTCGACCTCTAGATTCGACTGTCATTGAAACGACACTATGTAGCAATTACAGCGCAGTATACGTAGCTAATGCATATTGTGTAACAATATAATAAGAATCTAAATGATAACCTTCTCAAATTCATCGTCAATACTCATAACTAGAGACATGGTTATAATATTTATTTCATTTTTTTTACTCTTTTTCTTATTATTGGCCAGTTTATCAGACTATGACCTTAAACTTTTCCATTATAAAAGGTGATCTGTAAAACAATAAAAGGTTTGGTAATAATTATTATATGTACATGTACATAATTTTTGGGACACGTCTCCTTGTGTCACCTGGCAACCCTGTTAATCCTGTCATTTTTGTTCGCAGGCATAGTGTTGTACTTCTCGCTGCCGCGGCACGAGTTCGGCCGCGTCCAGACGGTGCTGTTTCCGCTGTATTACGCGTTCAACTCGATCGTCAGTCTACTGGCGCTGCTGGCCTATTTCCGCACGCAATGCCTCACGCACTTCGAGAACACTTCCTGGGTACAGGTGAGCGATTTGACTACTTCGATGATCTCATTATAATTATTCATTGAAATTTCTAGTAGTGGCTCGGACTGTAGGATCACTCCCTCTTCCATAGAAGAACGTAACCGTAACGGGTGAAATGTAGGAGCGTACTACACTCTTCTGCCTACCTCTTAAGGGAGTACGGGCGTGATGTTACGTAACTATAGATACATGGCAATCCTACTGAAATGTCTCTAGTAAAAAAAGTATTCGTAGTATTCCTAACACTTAGAAAATACAATTAGTTTCATTTTAATAGGGAACTGTAATTAAATTTAAATATCTAATTTGTGAAGCAATGATAGCCTTATGGTTGAAATTGAACCGGATTCAAATCCTGGCGTACACCACAGCTCGAACGATCTAGATGAAACAGAAAAAACATAATCCCCGATATGAAACCGTTATGAATTTAAATTAAGATTATTCGACCGAAGCTGTCAATTTAAATGTATTGAATGCAGTCATATTTTATTTCATTTGCCGTTAAACACGTGCATTTGTTCAGCTTGTATTAATTGCAGTACATTCATTACAGACCTTTTTTATTTTAATACGATTATTTTAATTTTAAGTACTTCCACTCAGTAGACTCAGGGTTGTCATGTTAACCAAACACTCCAATGCTGATAATTCGGTTTAAAAGTAATTTCTTCGTATATGTATAAATAAATAAATGTATTGTCTGTTTGTAATTTTAAAATAACCGCTTTTTTACTAAATGCATAATGTATGTATACATAATACATATACTATATAATATAAATACTACTATATAAATACTATATAATATAAATATATAATATTTTTTACAATTTTTGTCTGTCTGTTTGTTAGTTCCGGCTAATTTCTGGAACGACTGGACCGATTTTGACGGGACTTTAGGCTGACGTAATAAGGAGTAACTTAGGCTTCTTTCACTTTAGATTTTTAGAATTGCACGCGGATGAAGTCGCGAGCACAGCTAAGTTACTTATAAAAATGGCCACAATGATTTCTATATAATTTTTGTATTAAATCAAAAGAGAAACACATACGAAATTGCAAAAAGAAATATTTTTCGATTTTATTTGTACACGTTTATTGAAGAAACAATAATATATATGTATGAGTATTGTTAAATTAAAATGTGTATGATCGTTGGTTAAATTGCAATAAATTTTGACAACCTTATAAGTCCGCCTTACCTTGATCTTTTCACTTCGATTGGTATCATTGACCTCAATGATTAACGGATTAATAAAGCTTTTAAAGAACTTGTACTGGAATTAATAGTAGAACATTTAAGGACCCTTAAAATAATACAAAATATACATTTCTCATTTTCGAGCAATTCGTACTATGTAGAACAATACGCTTTTGAAGTGATACCAATGTGTAATTTCGATGAATACATATTTATAATAAATCAATATGTGTGTGACAATTCACATCTGTTTCTCATTGAGGTACATAAGATTTTTTATGTTCTTCCTTCTTTATTTTTTCTTCGCCTTTCCTTCTTTCATCGAACTTTTCATTCACGCTTTTCTATTGAATACTCTTAGTCTCATCTTCATTCAAGACACCTACATATAATATAACCGTGTATAGCACGCCTAAGTCTACATCTTTATATAAAATTAATGTATTTGCGTTCATAGTCTAAAGGTCCTTGCAATAATCTTATTATAAGCAATTTGTAATAATCTGTTTACTTTGGAATGACAAACAAATTCTATGTTATCTATATTTAATTTATAATTCAAATAACAGTTATGGAGCGGTTCCAAACGGTTCCAAAGACTAATCGATTAGATGCGTTCAAACTAATTTCAATGACGTTCCGACTCGCGTCAAGATTTGCCAATTCGTTTTTAGAATTAAGGTTCTTTCCCGCCAAGGTCTTGTAAATTGCAAAGAACCGGTAGAAAATTTATAAGACCATGTCTTTCCGTCGGCGAATTATCGACAGAGAGCTATAAAAATATAAACACCTAATGAAACCAGACGAAAAGGTATCTTACTATTTTTTCTGCTTGACGACTACGAAGGTCGATTAAAGATAATAATATCTTAGAATTATTATAGAAAGATATAGACAATTATTAAACATAATAAAGAAAATTTATCTAAACCTAAAATATTCTAAAAACAAGGGTAATAGAACATTTTTCCTCAAACTTATAAATAAATGACAGAAAAGAACGTATTTCACGCCTGTCATCCCCGAAGAGGTAGGCAGAGGATTGTAGAACACTCCCACGTTTCACCTGTTACATTTACGACCCACTATGGAATAGGTGGTGAGCCTATTTGCATACACCGAGCACAAATCCAGACTCCGAGGTACTACTAAGTGAAAGAAAAAGTAAATTTTTCACATGTCTTTTCATTTTTTCATGTCTTTTTTTGGTTTAAAAATATTTTACTTTTACTATAACATTCTCGGTATGGAGCGTGTCCTTAAATATTTCATGTTCGTTACAGTAATAGTGGTGTTGCAATTCTATTTGGTTCTACATTTGATTAATTTATAAATGCCACTTTGAATAATACGCAGTAGAAAATTACTATACGAGTATACGTTCATATAATGTTAACCTTGTTGCTAATGGAATTACGATTAGAAATGAACTTTATATGTATAATTACATTGCAATTTTTACATATAATTAGAGAGTAGCCAACTATTACCACAAATTATTAGATTATTTTAATATTGCATAAGTTTCATACAAAAAAACTTAGATTATTTTTTTGTTGTACATATCTCAATACTTGCATATAGATTTAGAATTGGCATTCGAAACAAAATATTTTCCAACCATTCCAACTTTATCTTAGTTTTTGGATTGTAACATAAGATAAAGCACATCAATGTTTGTTTTTGATTGATTTTATCTAACAGACTTCTTGACATCTAATTCCTCGTATCAAGGAAACGAAACATTTCATATGATATTCTCAAATTAAATTGTTACATATGTATATTGAGTTAATAAACGAGTCAATTGATAATAGATAGACCTGGCGTGAAGATATGTATGTATGTAAAGGCAGCATGAGTATCTGAATATGTGACTACGTTATATACATACATACAAGCTCACATAATATAATGACGTATAGTTTTATTGGGATCGGTGTGATTGTGCTGCGATCAGCAGGAGAGCACCAAAGATCCAAAACTAGTGCAGCTACCTAGAAATTTAATCAGATATTTGTACATTTTGCGAATAATTCAATGAAATATTTTAAAAATCTTACATTTATAATATCATCGGAAATATAAAAAAAATACTTTGATTAAACTATCTTCATAATTACTGTTCAATATTGCATTTAGTGTCTACTATTTTTCATATACTTCGATTTTAAAATCTATTATAGGTGGCACATTAGTACAGAATATAATATCTAGTTTTTATACAGACTAATTGTTACTAATAATAGACTATATTTGTCCACAGCTAGCATTGCTGCTAGTCGTATTCAGCATAGAAGCCTACGTGCGGCTGGGGCTCGTGCGTCCCATGTTGCGCGCCAAACACGTCAAGACCCAAATGGAGGCAGCTGCTGGAGGGGGACAAGAGGTGAGATACGAATTATGTTAATACAGAAACATAGAAACGTTTTCATTTCTTCTAAGTATTCCACGTTTTTAATGAAATACAAAATCTACTATACATTTTTGTAACTGCACCGAAAACATATTGTAACATAGGCTTAATTTAGCATTGAACAAAAGCTAATAATTTAAAATTATTATACATATATTAATAGTTATTAAATCGTGCTCGAACCAGTGAGAATTTCCCAATTAAACGGGTTTGTCGTTTGTTTCAGATCGGCAGTTTAATCCTTGGCGAGCTGGCCCACTGTCCCCGCTATTTACGCGTCTTGAAAACCTTCCGCGCTTATCACTCGACTATTGCAATGGGTACCATGATAGCCCTGGGTTGTTCCTTGTATTCCACCATGATACTGGTTGACTCTATGTGTCATTAAATGAAACAAGAATTATAATCAATTATTTACGCGATAATCGGGAATAAAGCCCTATTAATTTTGGCAACACTGGCATTCATGTAATGTGTCAAATTACGAATAAAGTAGAACTCAATTGATCATTTATCAACTCGGTAATGTAGATTTTAATAAATGTATACGCATTAAAATCATATATTTTTTTGTAATTTTATAACACAGAACTCGGGCTTTATTCTTCTATATGCAGAGTAATAAACACTTTTTAGTACGTGTGCAATCGAAATGTATTTATGACTTTATAAGTCACATCTACTGTAATTAAGTGCTTAAATGCTTGCAGCCGATGAAAAATAAAAGACCGAGAACGTATAAAGGTGCATTTCATTAATGCAATTATATTCACCTTCAAGTTGCTTCTATTTATAGATGGATAGGCAGTTGTGAGTGCTTATATCGGGAAACAACGGTCTGCAAAGCGCTGGTCGCCAAATTATTTCGTTCCAAAATTGTTTACCTAATTAGGATAAAACCGAATTAAGCTTATAGATGAGAGTAGGTTAGGAATTTTGTATCACAGATATGTATTTCACGATGGAATTATATATTAATCGGAATGTCTGAAACGAATTAACTTCGTAAGTAGTTTATGGCACATGTATTCTTGCCAATTAACTTTGAAAATGTATTGAATTTTATATCTTATCATTCGCCTTACCCGTCTCATTCTGATCGATGATTCAGAGATTAAAATGTCGATGATGGTGACGACATTATTCCCTTATAGGAAATAAAATTCCGCAGCCGACCCCGTCTAAAAGCTGCTTGATTCTACTGAGCTCGAGTTGACTGCTCTCTAATTCCTGCGATACTGCCATAAATAGTGTTTAGAGTAGATTAAGTTTTGTACAGATGTACCGCCGTAACAATGTCGACTAATCATCGTAAAAGCGCTCCCTGAATGCAGGAATTTACGAGGCAAGCAACATTTTGATAGCGCGCCCGCGTGTGTATACGTTTCTTGTGTGAGCACGAAATGCGTACATATATCATGTAAAGGCATTGTCTTTGCCTTAATACGTGCTCAGTCCAGTATAACAAACGTTGCAATAAAACATCTAAATATATATAACTAATAAATTCTTGTTAATTTAACAGCTTTATATTTCATTGGACTCAGCGTCCAATACGAATAACTGTCAATATTATACTTCGAACGCTCATTACATTGCAGCGTTTGTATTTGGGGCTCAACGTGCAGCAAGCTGCGAGATCTAGTCAGCGACAAACGGAGTGTGGTCGTAAAATCGTAGTATTAATAACGCATGTGCATGTTGGTGGAAACGAAGCTTAAAATGTATTTGATTTTAAAATGATCGCACTCAAATGGTAGCATGCGATCGAGCAGCTTGGCCACTAATGGCCATTGGCTGATGGCACTAAATGACTGCAATATTAAGAACATATTAGATATATACGAGTTTGTATAGTCACACCGTGCACCGTTGAACGTCGACGCATTATTATCGTTTAGTTTAATCCGCTGTACGCGTCTGTGTTGTGTGCGGTGTCATTTCAATTATGTATTTCGTAGCATAAGAGTAGTTGTATTCATGTTTAATCAATAAAAAGTTTATTAACTATGATCTGAATGTTATTATGTAAGATTTTATTATTTATTCCTGAGCGTGATGATCGTATTGATGAATTAAACAAATGTAGATAAATTACGTGTTGCTTATTTAATTACCTGCAGACCTTTTAGTATTTCCGACGATTAATAACGATATTATATATTTTTACATTGGCTAAATAAATATTCCACAGACTATTATATCCTGACCCTTTTTTTAGGGGGGATGGGGGGGAGAACCTTCAAAAGGCACCGGGTTATGTGGGACTTTTACCGGTCTAAAACCCCCTCGGTGGCCTTCTTCAGCGCTAATAGGAGGGCTCCGGGATCTCCAACGGAACGCACCGGTGCCCTTCTAGCGCGGCGCCCCTGCGGGCTCTTCTTCTGGGAGACGCCCCATTGCCTCACCCCACGCCCAGTTTTTACGACTGTATGTGGCCACACATACCATCGTCCGTCCCGGGATCGCTGACTGAGCGGTTCGAGTTCCCATTCTAGCCGCTCGCAACCCCAGAAGCCTCCTTTTAGTCGCCTCTTACGACAGGCGGGAGATACCGTAGCTCGTATTCTGATCCCGAGCTACAGAGATACTGCGCTGGGAGCGTTATCTA
>DWDW01001767.1:0-11091 GCA_018245635.1 Mimoniades versicolor eupheme | reverse complement strand
CAGATTATTTTAATAAAAAAAATAAAAAAGTTAAATTTACAACCATACCATGTGACATACCAGTTTCTTCTTTCAAAACAAGTTTTCTCCCATTAAGTTCATATCTGTGCATCACATATAGAGCTTTCTTCATTGCCTCAGCATTAGTAAACTCAACCACACCACAACCTCTAGGCTTTCCATTCTCATCATTATACAATTCAACATAAGCAACATCACCAACCTGAAATTAATAAGTAAGTTAATACATTATTGATGACATTTATGGAGTTTAGTTTAGTACATCCATGTAAACTGAAAGATGAAGATGAGTGGCATTTTGTTACAACAATCTCTGTGTTTTAAAGACCAACTTATGAGACCCATCTGTTTACAAATGCATTTAATTAATAAATTAATGAATACTACTGTAACTGCCTTGTTGGTCATGTTGGTTGCAAGTGTGACTGTTGATCAGGAGGTCCTGGGTTCAAATACTGGGTCGGGCACTACAAATTTTTTCTAATAGTGGCTTGTAGGTTGGATATGTGCCCAATGTATGGCAATAAGCTCACCAGTTATTCCATGGAAGGTAGGCATAACTGTTGAAACATGGGAGTGTTCTACATTCCTCTGCCTATCTTTTCAGAGATTACAAGTCACCACACACTGACCCAGTGCAGGTTGACAGCTTTTAGACACCTTAAGTGAACTTCAGGTGACCCTTGCTAGAGTGAATATGAAAACAATCCTTGTATACAGAATGTCGTAGAAGGTGGTCAAGCTCAGAGCCGGCAGGTTGTGGTATGTCCCAGCTTAGCTAAATGCCCTGGCCTGTTATGGGCAGCAGCTTAGGTAGCACATGTCCAGTGTGAGGATTATGGGCATAACCTCTCAGGGAGGCCTATGTTCCGCAGTGGCTTGCTATAGGCTGCTAATGATAACGATGGTGTTAATGTAGGTGCATAGGCTTTCTAACAATTTTATCCTTTGTCATTATAACAAGTGACATTTAACTATAAAACACAGTCTTTTATAAAGAGGTGCACACAGTCCTCTGGAGTAAAAGACTAATATCAAACTTAGTAGTTTGAAATTTATCTCTGAAGAGATACACTGAAGAATGTAGTACATTCCCATGATTCACCGATTACGTTTATGTCCCACTAAGGAATAGGTAGTAAGCATATTGCTATACACTGGGCACAATTCTGGACCTTGAGCCGCTATTGCAAAATCTAAATTAGAAAAACCCAATAACCCCATAATACCAGGACCTACTGATAGATAGTCGCGCTTGCAAGCAACACAACAAACGAGCCAATCCATGCTACAGAAACGCTTCTTTTTCTGGTAGATAACAAGATAATTATAAATAAAGGCTTACAATAATGAGCAATAGAATTAGCGCATGTAAACATACGTTAATATATATGAAAGCTTAAACCAGCGGAGCAAGAATTATGTTTAATCAGGAATGAAAAACGAATAAGAACGCTCACCTTCTCTTTGAATAAATCTTTCAGCTCCGTCCAACGATATTCGTATGGTATATTAGAAACAAAAATTCGTTTGCTTTCCGAACGATCGCGATCTCCAGAACGGTCACGAGTAGCGTCGGAAAACCGCGAAGGCCTATCGCCCCGCCTTGAACGGTCACGCTCCTTCTCTCGCTGATTATCCATCATAATATCACTGAAATAACCCAAGAAGTTAATATTTATGAAACAAAACTTTCATATGCCTACATTCGCCGAAAACTTTCAACAAAACCGTATAATAAACCAAAAACAGTACTTACGCCGGTAAAACACTTAATGTTCTTAAACTGCAAACTTAAGCGAATTACCAATACGCATACCTTCTAAAATAAATTACTTTCACAATAAATACTGATAATTCCACAAATAAATATTCAACAATGTTAAAATAATATCATTGAACACAACACAGTAATTCCAATCAAATTATTATGCTATACAAAATGGCGACGCCACGCTAAACTAATGAGCATAGATAATATAAGATTGAAAATGTAGGATTGTGTAGAAGATAACATAGACAATTACGGAATACTCGCATAACAGTAAGCTGTAACATCGTTAAAAATAGAGAGCAAACAAAAAATATCAATGAGCCATGTATATCGATAATTTGAAACCCAATATCCTCAAATTTGCCGTTCGTAGCATTGAATATGAACTCATGTATTTCTATTTCTATAACGCTGAACAAAAAATGACTTTAAGTTCAGTTCAGCTCAGTGCTATCACGTGCATAATGTATGACATGTTTAATGTTAGTTCATACGTAAATATTTAAACACAAACATAGTACATTATGTCTAAAGAACGATGAAAATAGTTAAAGTATTCAAATTATATATTTTAGAAATGAAAAATATCCAAACCCAAATTTTATAAGAACAAAATAGTTAATGGCACTTATTTTAAATAACTGCTAATTCTAACAGAAAAGCCTAAGCACAGTCTTTACATTCCAACATAAGTACATCATTCATAATTCAGATCATTATTTTAAAATACAGCACTTTTGAGCAACTGTTATTGTTTATGGAATAAGGTAAAAAAAATAAAACACAAAACTAAAATTCATTATATTATCTGGCAACGTCTTTTTACTCACACATTTACCATCAATTTGAAGTACATCATGCTCATTAAAGTTTGATGTATATATAGCACACTACATATTTTATCTGTGTTTGTATTGCTGTTGGTATTGCTTATGTATGTGTATGTATTTTGCCAACGATAGCCATGCAGGCGATCTCTGCAAGGTTTTTATTAAAATAAATAGTTTAAAAAATATTAAATAATGGAACAGTCTAAGGCTAATTCGCCTAAGCTTTTTGTGGTTACCGCCATAGAAAACAAGGACGAAATTGAAGAGGTACTGTGCACAAAATCGCATTATTAAACAAAGACTAGATTAGTCGGCCATGACAATTCTTAGTTATTCAATTTGATCGTTAGGGGCGCTGCTGATTTGTACCGCGCATATTCAAATATTTAGGGTATTTGATTACGAAATTTGTATTTTCTAACATATTGTATTAATTTTTCAGAGATATGAAAGAGCTTATACCTTTTTTCAATCGTTAGTGGCTGACTGTAGTGAAAAAGAAGCACACGATGCTCTTAATAATGCAGTTTGTAAAAATCATGAAGATGTTTCTTTGGGGATGTTAATGTCTATACTCACAGAACCACACAATGCAACCAAATGCTATAGAGACCTAACTCTGATCACCAGGGATGGATTAACCTGTGTGCTGAATAATTTGTCTAATCTAATTTTGGAAAGGTATTTAAAATTTCATGACACTACCAGGAACCAGTTACTGTGGTTGCTTAAGGAGATGATAAGGAATGCTGTCACTGGAGTGGACAGTGTATGTTGGAATCTAATGCGTTATGCTTCTGGCGGCGATATAACACCCAAAAATATATTCCTAGTTGAATCTCTTTTGGACATATATATAGACAGCCGCATGTGGCTAGACAAATATCCTGTTCTTGTATGTATGGTAGTATATACATATTTAAGGTTGATAGAAGATCACAATATACCACAACTTATGCCTTTACGACAGAAAGAAGTTAATTTTGTAATAGCTTTGATAAGAGAGCATTTTACAGAAGTTTTAACATTAGGGAGAGATTTAGTAAGATTATTACAAAATGTTGCTCGCATACCAGAATTCAATCAACTTTGGCAGGATATTTTAATGAACCCAAAATCATTGTCTCCAACATTCACTAATGTCCTGCAACTTCTTCAGACTAGGACATCTCGAAGATATTTACAATCAAGGCTCACCCCAGATATGGAAAGGAAATTAGTTTTTTTAACATCTCAAGTTAGGTTTGGTCATCACAAAAAGTATCAAGAATGGTTTCAAAGGCAGTATCTAGCTACTCCAGAATCTCAAAGTCTTCGAAGTGATATGATTAGATTTATAGTTGGAGTGATACATCCCACAAATGAATTGCTATGTTCTGACCTCATACCCCGATGGGCAGTCATTGGATGGCTTTTAACTACTTGCACATCAAATGTAGCAGCATCTAATGCAAAACTGGCTCTATTTTATGATTGGTTGTTTTACGAACCTGACAAAGATAACATTATGAATATTGAACCAGCAATATTAGTAATGCATCATTCAATGAGATCCCATCCTGCAGTAACCGCCACCCTACTAGACTTTTTATGCAGAATCATTCCACACTTCTATCCACCTTTTGCTGACAAAGTTAGGCAAGGTATATTTAATTCACTTCAGCAAATAATTGAGAAAAGAGTGCTGCCTAACCTGCAACCTCTTTTTGATTCTCCAAAGCTTGACCGTGAATTACGTACAACTGTGAGAGAGACATTCAAAGAATTTTGTACCAATGGTAATGGTGAGGCATCTGGTATTCGAGATGAAGGTATTGAAGACTTACCTCGAGTTGGACCAGATGAACCAGCATTTTCAGATGATGAAGAAGAGGTTACTGCAAATGTTGCTGAAGACACAGATGATGACGATTTACCTCTCTCTGAAGTGCGTGCACGTGAACGCCCTGAATTAGCTGCTGCATTTCCATTAGTTCTGCGCCCTTATGCTGAAACACTTCTAGATGAACGATCATTTGCTGCAGCTAACGCTTTGCTAACTGCATGTTCAAATCCCATACCAGCACCAAATGTCCTAGCAGATATATTTGCTGCAATACAGCAAGATTCAGGTCCCTTACAAATCAGCCGTAGTCCTACGGCTTCAGAAATTGAAGTCATCTTAAATGCACCAATATTTGCTTTGATCAGTGCCCTCACTAGCACAGAAGATGACACAAAACATAAATTAGTATTAGAGATCTTAAAAGAATTTCGAACACAGAACTCGGTAGATTGTGCTGGATATTCTATACTATTCTATTTGAAAATTTGTTATGAACGCGAAAGGCGCGCCGAACGCGATGGCGTCAAAAGGAGAAATGTGAAATACAAAGCAGAAGTTTATAAAGAGTATTGTAATTTCTTACATTTGAAAGTCTCAGATAGCTTAGCGTACGACTTTGCAAGATGTATGGATCGTAGTGCTTATCTTCTTGGATGGTTAATTCCTGATGTTTATCGGGAGTTCAAAGATCAGGCTCAAAATCACATTGATCTATTACACATAATTGTGTCCACTTTAGATTCATGGCAAATGCAGCGTTTGGTATGTCTCACACTGCAGGGCAACTTGATGATGTTCAAATCAGATGATATCATAACAATGCTTTCAGCAAGTCTTGACTGGGAAACATTTGAGCAATATTGCCTTTGGCAACTTCTTACTGCACATGATATTTCTGTAGAAGATGTTTTGCCTATAATTCCAAAACTATCATTCAAACAGAATTCAGAAGCTTTGACATCAGTGTTGTTGATGTTGAAACAGGAAAGACCTACTGCAGATGTCTTAAGACAAATGTTCTGTAGAACAGTTGACGAGGAAGATACATTTGTGGTATCCACTATAATGTATTGGTGTCAAGATTATGAGGATAAAGTTGGTGACCTTCTCGCCGTTTTGCTAAGTACACGATACCCGGGAACCAGTCCAAATAAAAGAAAACGCCCTGGAAAGCACACTATCCCACCTAACGCCCCGCCATCTGCTGAATCAGTGAGTAAATCATATTTTAGTATATTTTTAACGGAAATAACAACATACTCAAAGTGTATGGTAACATACCATTAAACACCGTTAGTAAACAACAGTGGGCACAAATGTTTTGATTACCAATCGTTTTCCTAGCACATGAATTCTTTTGCTTAAATGGTTATCGTATTTTTATAGTAGGTAAAAAAGACTTAGACCCTGTCCAGAAAGGGCGAATTCGCCGCGAAACGTTTCTTTTCATTTCATATACATGAACATATAATGCGAAAATAATTCTTATAGTTATAAAAAATTGTAATTTCCTATAATTTCAGGTCCTCGGTCATTTAGAGCAAATACGAGTGTGCTGTGTGGAACAGGATGACATGTCAATTTTTAATATGGAATGCATGCAGAAAGCATTACAGCAGTCACAATCCAATAGTAGTGATAGCTTAAGGGTGAGATTTAAAAACTATATAATATGTTCCAGTGGATGATGAAGATGGGATAGCAAAAATCTTAACATACATATATTTATATGATTCAGTAAAACAACAAGTAGCGATCACTTAATACAATGATAAATTCATTTGAATGCAATTGAGTTTTAATAATCGGAATGATTAATTATGAACTGAACGGATGATTAATTATGAACCAAACTGAATAATTATTTTTAATTTGTATTATACTTGAGAAAATCAAGGATAATACAATTACAGTAGGTGGCTAAATTATAAGGGACACACATATTTCTTTGCATTTTGAACTCCAAGTAATTGTTTGTGTTACATTAATTCTTATATTTATAATGAACTTTATATGAAACAGTATTTGTTTGAGAAACTAATACAATAACTAGATAATAAAAAAAAAAAATTTAACTTAAAAAAAGAATGTTCATGAGAGAAAAACTTTACTGTTATATTTTAATATTTAGTAATGCTACCTCTCATTGATTGAAACTTTCATCAGAGAATGGCATCACAATACAATAATCAAAGAAAGTGTAAAAATCTGCATAGAAAATATGCCTTGACAAGTAGCATCTCTAATTGCTACTAAAGGTGGCATTACTAAATATTAAAATGTAACAGTAAACTTCTTGTCTCATGAACATTATTTTACTAAGATAAATAAATGTTTTTTTATTATTTATTTATTGATTTAGTTCTTCAAATGTACACTGTGTCATATGGAAATATATTATAAATGTAAGACTAAATATAATACAAACAATAACTCAGAGTTCGAGATACAAAAAATGTGTGTGTCCCTAGTAATTTAGCCACCCGCTGTATTTAATTATACATGATCATTGCATTAATTAAATTAATAATAAAATACTCTTATCAATTTGCTATGTCTTGTTGTCTGCGGGTCTTCATTCCTAAATGTATTACTCTGCAAAGCAAAGTCTTTACTAATATAACATTGGTTATCAGGGAAGTATTATTACGTTATTATTTAACAAATGTATGTTTTGTTTTTTTCCAGAGACAGTATGGTGACCTATTTTCTTTAGCATGGGAGGACGAACTACCAATATCAAGAAGAGCTCGAAAAATTGTTTCAAATTCTCTTCCTATTAATCAAAATTTACATTCGTCCAATGAAGATAGTGAGGTGAGTCATTTCACACAACTTTTTTTTTAAATAAGAAAATAAGTGTACAATGTCAGTTGAATAATGACAATTATGTATATTAAGTATCCTGCAAAAGTAATAAACGAAGGAAAAATAATCAAAACCAAGATCCTGTTTAATTCACGTTAAAAAGAAAAAAAAATGAATTTACGCTTCATTAACTTAGTGTCAAATATTTGTTATATTTACATATTGTTACCGAATACACGAATACCTACCTACTACCTGCTACTCATAATATATTTTTGTAACTATTAATTTATAATATATGGAATGAAATGCAAAAATTAAAAATTATAATGTATAAGTCACATTTAATTCTTCAACTATTGAGCAGATAAAACAATAAATTTAAGCAGAACAATTTATACAACAATGCCAACAAGCTTGTTTATTATGTATACCTTCACGTAAAATTATACATATAACAACCAACATACATACATTTAATGTCTGATTTGATTACTTTAACTTAGTGTTAAACACTGATCTCCAATATTTTTATAATATTAATATGATGACCGAATGATGTTGGTACGCGTTCGTGATTTTCCAACTATACAGTGACTTAGTCTTAATACCATACAAGCCAAAAAACAGCCAAAACTAGTGCGTTGTTATCATGAAATCCATCCATTCGTAACAGATATAATACAATAATTACCGAAAGTAAAGAACAAACAAAGGAGTATTCTATTACATTCTTGTAAAGGTATTACTGATATTACTAATGAATATCTGAACATTCCTCACGTTTTCTTACAGTTTCTCTTAGTGTTTAAAAAATGTCCGGATATTTCTAATTAATGTAAAAAATTTTGATAAAAATGTTAGAATGGCAAAAATGTATAGCTATAATTTTTCCTATTTATAACTTGATTGTATTTATAGACAATGGATTTATTTAATTTCAGGAAGAAGAAATCGTAAAGCCTAAACAAGCAAAACGGCGAAAGAAGGCCATTTCGGACAGTGATTAAAATGAATTTTGATCGAAAATGATTAATGACAGTCCAAATGTATTAACAAGTGATGTTTAAATATTTAGTAGTATCGGACAATATGGCGCAAATTTACAAGAGTTGTCCTATTTGGCATATTATAAACGAACGTTCAAAAATTATAAGCGCAAACTGAGTAGACAAATAGATATTTCACATGATTATGATAAACAACAATTATTCAGCACCTAATCCAATATTATTGTTGTGCAATACATTTCAACAAAGTAAAGAGTTAATGTGTATACATAACTTCCCCTAATGTTTCAATTTAATCAAATGGCAAAATCTGTTCCCGTTCTTGGAAGTACCATGAATATATACAACATAATATAATAATAATTATGGTGGATATAAAGCATTTTCCCATGTTCAAACCATCCATGATGTATTCATTGTATACTATGTTGCATTATACTTAAGTTTTGTTTAATCCTCATAAATGTTTGTTACCTTATATTGTGGTTATATTATAGGTGCAATTCTTAGAATGTCGTTGCATTTTGTCACATTATTTCCTTTTGTTATTATAATTAAATATTACCATGTAATATTTTAGGTAGGTAATTAAACTTTAGAGTATTACTGTTAAAACTTACTAATATAATAATTCTGGAATCTAGTGAAATTATGTGAATTTCCATAGTTATTATAATATTAGGTATCACATTACTCATTAAATTTACTCATGTTTAAGACAATTGTCATGTAATCATAGTCACCAGGGTTTAGTGATATTGGATGGTTTGAAGTTTGACGGATAATATCCTGTAAGTGTTAGCACATTGTATATTTTAATATCTAGTAGTAAATGTATAGTAATCAATATACATATTTTTTAAAATCCATACATTATGTTGAACATATTTTAGGTTTAAGATGTACAACCAACAAATATATTCAAAAGTATATATTACTAATAATGAAATTTTGAATTACATTTACATAAGGTTAATAAAGTAGTACCAAATTTAATAAAGGTTTTATTCTCCAAATATTAACAAGGTAAAAATACTAAGAACAAAGAACTATTTTAACTTTGCTAGTTTTACATTATTGTTTGAATAGTCTTTTGGCAATCAACATGATAAACACAATAATAGTTTGGAAGTATTTTATCCCACTGCATAAAAATATGACAAAAATTGAATAAAAATAGGGACAAATATAAGAACATTGCTGTTAATAAATTCAGCTATAATGATTGTTACAAATCAGGTGTCAGCATGTCTTTTATCTCCTTTTATATAGTTAAACCTATAACAATAATATTATTGTATTCTGTTACATTCTTAATTCCCTAATTTATTTAAAAATGTCTATTTGGAATATGATTTCTTTTTTCAATAATTATATGGATATATTGCATTCTTCCCAGTTTAATACTTTATATTTAATATACATTTTAAATATGACAAATTAAAAACCCATTGACCTACTTACTATTGAGTTTTTATGAATAAGGTGACAGATTTTTGTACATAGGAAGAAGAAAATATGAATATCCAAAAATAAAACAAGGAAATCACACTTATTAAGCAACCCTAAACCTTACCAAATTGTAATACAAATTACAATCCAATATAAACACGAAAACCTATTGAACTATAATTTCCCTTGCTTAAACCTTTGCCTTGCTTGAGCTTTACTATATTTGGGTTTTTTTTCTGGTATCACACTTTCTTTCTCTGAATTAACATTTCCAGCTGAAACAATAAATAATATAGTAAAAATTATAGCTTGTGTTAAACAACATTTTTTTTATATTATGAGGCCCTTTCCTATGGAGTAGATGTAAGAAGCATAGGTTTGTAAGGACAGAAATATAAGACACTAGGTGCTCTCTATTTACTTCGTAAAACCTACCTAATGAAAGAACTATAGGATACAAAATTCAGATTGTAACTTGATTAGTACTTAAACCTGACTTATGTGGCCATTATAGTGACTCTTGGTGTTAAAAATGTCAAATTCTTCACTCTTACCTAAATCTTCTGGTGGCTGTAGGGACTTTCCAGCACTCCATGTGTTCATCAATGACGCTGTTTTACCAATAGCCCATCCTACACCTGCCAGAGCTATAGAAAATGCCACCATAGCTAAGGGATTCTGAAATATAAAAATTTGTATAATAGCTTATCAAAATGACAAGCTATATTTTAAATGTTACGAAACATAGGCAAAAAATGCATAACAATAATTAATCAAACAAAAACAATGTTACTTCAGACATTGGCATACAAATAGGGAGACTAGGAGGCAAAATCCCCCTAGGCCCATAAACTCAGCAGAAAACTAAGGTAGGGAAATGAAAATTGTAATTAGAGTCCAATATGATCTTTAAATTAAAAGTTACCAGAAACTCATCAAATTGTAATTGCATTTGGAGGTACTCTTTGTGTTGATTTCTCAACAAGAAACTATAGTGTTGGTTGAAATTGTTTTCATTGAGAATGATCCCTAAAATACAGGGCGCGCTGGCGCTGTTTGGGGGGGGCCTATGTCCAACAGTGGACTGAGATGGGCTGATGATGATGATTCCCTATCTGATATCTGCACCACAAGCCTTAAACTATTTAGTGACACCACAGACTTTAGAGTCTTTAGTTAGGCCACTGACTTCAGAGGTATTTAGTTACACCACTCATTTCAGAGGCACTTTATTATAATTCAAACATAACATGTAACATCACACCTATAATCCTTGAAGAGGTAGGCATAGGAATGCAGAACACTCCTACATTTCACCAGTTATGTGTATATCCCACTATGGAATAGGTGGGGAGCCTATTGCCACACACC